>JAOTAZ010000002.1:31117496-31127596 GCA_025629785.1 Erythroxylum oxycarpum | reverse complement strand
TTTGGATCTTATTTGAACATAAATGGTATTTAATTATAATTATTTATAATTTTGAATAAAATTTAATTGAAATTAGAATTTAATTTTAATTAAATTGCCAAATATCTAAAATCTATTATAAATATACTTAAGTTCTAAGAGAGCTAACACTTCTTACCTATCCCTCTCTGTAATAGTTATAGAAGTCTCTCAATATGTTATGTGGATGTCATTAGAAGCCGAACACTTATACAACTATGGTGATTGAGATGGGCTAGTTTAAAAAATAATTTTAGGGATACGACAAAAATGTTATCAAATTTAAAAATAAGATACGGATTATGATTCTTGTTTTATTATGATTTATGCATAAAAAAATTAAAGTAATCTTGACTTGGAGAAATTAAATACAAAAAAGTTTCATAATTATTTCGTTGTATATGGAATCGAATCCTGCCCCGATTTTTCAACATAACCAGCTAAAGAACTAAAAAAATAATAGAAATGTGTGGATAATTTTTTTTGACAAAGTTGTTGAATTAGTGTTGGAATTAAATATTTTCAAAACATTGATTTTCATGTTAAACATTACGAAATATTTGGTTTAAATGGAATTTTCTTAAACATACTATAATTCAAATTGACTAAGTTTTTATTAATACCGTATAGTATGAAAAAATAAACAATTGACAAAGCAGTGAACCCACAAATATTTCATCGGAGAAGCAGAAGAGAATGTAATCACAGTACTCATTCTACTTCAAGAGATAATAATCCTCGTACGTGGAAGTTTCAACCTTTTTTGTTTAAATCTACAATGAGGCTTCTCAATTCGTTTCCGACCCATACTAAATTGCATTGCATATGTTGGAAGTTTAACTGAAGAAGGTGTCGGGAGTTTCAGGAACTGGAAGCTGTGATAGCTGCGCAAAGAACCCATTTCATACACGCCCGATTGATGGAGTTTCTTATATGAGCATAATCTACGAAAGCTAGGAGATTCTTTAAGCTTTGCGAATGGAGAACAACTAATAATGCGATTATGAAACTAGAAAATTTGCTTCTTCCCATTATCCATCCTTGAAAACCTAGAATTCATCAGACAATAAGAGAAGAATATCTAATACAACTAATCCACACAAAAACCAAGAAAACTTTGTATTTGACTGATAATGAACATGTCGGCGACGCTTAGCTACGATTAAAAACCACCATTTAGTTAACAAATCAAAGACGATCAACAGCTATGACCGTGACTTACAACTGGATCTTTATTCGTCGCTTTCTGATAACTTAATTAGAACCATGGACCAGATTCAAATCAGGAAAGAATTAGAACAATATGTATAGATCTAACATGAGCATGAGACTTCTTTTCTCTCTCGCGAGTCACTTAATTTAGTCTTCTTCGTGAAACTAATTAATACATACAAGCTAAATCTATGAACTTCAAATTGTTCTAACATCTTGGGCGAACTTCTCTAACCTCGCAGAAATCCTTCCAGCCCTACAACTCGGTCCAGAATCACTAACCTGCAGAGATTAACGTATTATACCCTACCCTAATCATCAAGTAACTAGAATTCGTCGTAAATACGGTCAATATATAAAATAATTCAGCGATTACCTTTGAGTGTATTGTGTGGAAAACAGTATCATCGACCACCGAAAAGCTTGCATTCACAATCTCAGCTCCTTCTTCATGGAGAACGCGAATGGCTTCATTGAACAAGAAGTGGCAATGCAACCCAGTTATCAAAATAACCTCTAAAGTGGAACCTGTTTCCTGAATGTCGATCTGTGGAGGTCTTAATCCCATTGTTGCTCCAGTTTGTATGCTTGTATTTGGTCTTTCTATTCCCAACAATGCATCTTTTCTTTCCTTCATTTTCTCCAAGTTTATCTGCAACTTTTTAATGTAGCTTGCGGCCTCATCAATTTGATCTGGCAGTGACGTTGATTCCTGCAACCCCGTATAAAGGAAATCACACCAAAAAGAAGAAAAGAAAAAAGAAAAGAAAAAGATGATGACAAGTTAGAAGAAGATACATACGTGTAAGTAAAAATATGTGAAATAGAGAAAGTGGAAGATGAGAGTGTCTGACCGTTGAACCAAGACGGGGTACAAGAGAATTGAGAGTCGAATAGAGGGCTTTCATCTGATTTCTCCTGTTCCTCTCTGCAGTTTTCCTATCAGTTTTGGAAGAACTAGGATCGCCGTTCTCCATATGATGCGTGCAGGACAAATCTAAGCTTCAACCAAATTGATATAATTTCATATCTTTGGTTAGTTTGCTTGGAAGCTCTTATCGCAGTGAAAAAGATAAGATAGAGCCAATAAAGCAAGAAACTAATGATATGATTTGATGCAAGAGAGGAAAAGTTGGTGGATTGAGAGTATGGTGGGGTCTGCTTGATGTTTTGGGTCGTCTACGTGAACCTCCTTTGTCGGGACCAATTCTTCTGTTACTTTTATCCAAGACTAACCCAATGTCATTCCTGCATAGTCACAAATTTCAGTAGGTCTTAGTAAAATTTTTAGTTAGATAGTGATATAACAGGGTGGTCTTGGATAAAAGGAACAGACGATCTTCACTCTACCCTTTGACGGCCTAATTCCTGATGAACTGTTGCCATTTCGGCCTAAAACGACAATTTTCTATTCATGGAACAGAATATTGGTCTAAGTTGCGTTTTCCGTAGACGGCTTGTCATGTTTCATGTGAACCTCGTTGTGATGTTTATCCGCCCACGATGATAACCAATAGTCAAATTCAACTATTGAGATAAAGTAACTATTGACTGTTGTTAGTTGCCATGGGATAAAACGTGTTATCTCAATCATTCAATCATCTTATCACTTTAGTTACCTGATTAATTATATATAGAGCGTACTTTAGAAAATAATCCACAAAAGGTGACGGTGATGAGGTGGTTATTGCAAGATCACCATCTTTTGGTTGTTGATTAAAAAAAACACACTTGATTGCTTTCGTTATTTACGGTAAATTTCTATGTAGATCTTTACGCCAGATGCTAAAATTTAATTGATGTGCGGTCATACAATTTCCAAGAACCTCGCTTGCTTGGGCTTTTTATACCAAGCATTTGTAAGATAATGTCTAGCTTTAATCTTTTAAGCAAAACAATTGTCTTCCTCAGATAATCTAAAGAATGTTCAGTTCTTTCAGATGGCTGCGGCTCAACTCAACATTGTTGTAAATGGGTTAAGAAACACGTGACTTTAGCCAGTCTCTGCACAACCACGATCCAAAAGCTTCGTGAAATGTACTAGAAAACAGTAACAAGAAGGAAAATCAAAGGCTACGAGCGGGGTTTCATGAAGACTCGAGTAGATATTACTCTTTTTTTTTTTTTGAAGAAAGTCAAGTAGATATTTCTCGTTAAAATGAGAATCTTGCAAAAGAGCATTGCTCTTTATAATTAGTTAATGCCTGCTCTTTTGGGACGTGTTATTCCTCGTTAATTATACATTATACCATATGCAATACAGGCCATTAAAATTAGATATGACGGCAAGGCTTCCACCAAAGATCCTTATGAAGCTTTCTATCCAAACCATCACCTTCGGTAGACTACAAAATTAACCTTATCCTGCAGGTACACGGTCAAATTTGGCAGTTTTGATTGGTCATTTGGGAAGATGGAAAAAGATTCGATAGGGATATCTCAAATCTAGCAATAAGGGGAAAGAAGTATTCTGTTGAACCCTCGATTCTTGCATTCAAATACCTGAAACAAAGGGTTCTCTATATGTCGTTTTGCGGACCACAATCAGAAAATGTCGAGAGCAATACACATCAAAAGAGACTGACCCCAAAAAAAAAAAAAGAGGGAGAGATTGACCAAAAGGGAACCTTCTTGGCTTGTCTTTTATGTTCAGAATTTTTCTCGTATTCATAGGTATATAGTTCATGTAAACTCAGTATAATAAACACTAATATTTCTGAAGTTCAAGGTATAATTTCCTTGAAACTACCTACTTTCTTACTTCAGTTAAACTTCGTTTTAATTTTCAAGTTAGGAAGGTCCTTGCTCGGGACATGCATTTTGAACTCTATGGCCAGATATACTGAAGATGATTAATGTGCACATTTCTGTCTACGTATTCTCATCGAACCTCCCTTGATAGCTGATATGCTTTCTTGTAACAGGGGAAGTGCAAATGGGAATCTCTATCTTTGATGTTTTTCTTTTTGCGGCCCTGCCTGTTAAGCTTTCTTTCGAATGCTTATTGTTTACGATATCGAATTTTCAGTCTTTCCCTATCTCAAGTCAAAATTGTCATAATTAGCGTGAGAGTCCTCTATTAATTCTACTTTTTAGTTTCAATTGCACACCCACCCTTCTTGTTTGCTCAAATTTCCATACGGCTCTTTACCACAAAGAATTCTTGTGAACAAATCTTATTAGGAAATAATCATGTTCTGTGATTTGTAGTTATCTTTTCCATAGATAGTTTTATTCTATTTCCCATGTAAATCTTTGTAATTAGTAACTTATTCTCCTACAATCAAGGAGAAGATAGGGCTGTGTAATTTGTATATATTTCGGCAGTGCTGCAATGGAAAATATATTCCAACCATGTTTTCTTCTTCTGTATTTCTTGTTATGGTATCAGAGCAGAGGTTATGATGTTCTCAAATTTTCAAAGCCTTTAAAATAATATTGTCTTCATCATCATGTCCGGCGACCAAATCAAAGCTTCCAAGCCGAGTTTGGATCCAACACACCCTTACTATATGCATCACTCTGATCAGCCTGGGCACATGATTGTTCCTGTTAAACTAAATGGGACGAATTACCAATCATGGAGTAAGGCAGTTATTCATGCTCTTGTCGCCAAGAACAAGATTGGCTTTGTTAATGGCGATATCCAAGCACCATCCGCTGAGACCCATCTGGCCGAATTTTCCATGTGGAATCAGTGTAATAGCATGATCTTGTCATGGCTTACGCACTCAGTGGAGTCCGACATCGCAGAGGGAATTGTCCACGCCAAAACTGCAGAACAGATTTGGAACGATTTGCGCGACCAGTTTTCACAGAAGAATGCACCTGCAATTTATCAGATTCAGAAGTCCATTGCGACAATCTCACAAGGTAATACGTCTGTTGCTACATATTATACTAAAATTAAAGCCTTGTGGGATGAATTGGAAGCACACAGGACACCAGTTATTTGCAATCAACAGAAACAACACCAAGACCAACGCGAGGAGGACAAGTTGATGCAGTTCTTGATGGGTCTCAACGACTCCTACAAAGCAGTCAGATCAAATATTTTGATGATGAATCCACTCCCGAATGTGCGTCAGGCGTATTCCCTAGTCATCCAGGAAGAGACACAGCACCGCATGTTGTCGGACACAACCACCGAGAATTTCACTATTGCGGCAGCTGCACAGGTGAAGTTGCCCTACTCTAAAAATTCCAAGGAAAAATCTTGCGATCATTGCAACAGATCAGGACACACAATTGATGAATGTCGCACCCTCAAATTTCACTGCACATTTTGCGACAAGAGAGGCCATACAGAGGACCGCTGCAGAATTAAAAATAGAACCGGTACTCAAGCTACTCGCCCTAGTCAATCCCGTGGGTCACGCAACGTCCGTGGGGAACAGTCCGCAGCCAACATGGCAGATGTTTCTGATGAATCCGACGGACGTCCCATTAATGTAGTCCAAAATTTCACTCCTGATCAGCTTCAACAATTGGCTCAAGTTGTCTCTGCATTAAATCAAAATCGTCCCTCTGGTAATAATGATGTTTATGTAAACGCGGCAGGTTTGTTTTCAGCCCCTAAAATTTCCATTAATTCTACTTCATCCAATATATGGATCCTTGACAGTGGCGCAACGGATCATATTGTTTCTGATATTTCCCTTTTCACAAACATAAAGCCTCCCACAATTCACACTGTTAATTTACCAAACGGCCAAGCCGCACCAATCACACACATTGGAACCGTCGTTTTCAATTCTGAACTTCACCTTGATGATGTATTGTGTGTTCCGTCGTTTCATTTAAACTTATTATCAGCCAGTAAGTTGACCAATTCTCACAATTGCTTCGTCATATTCTTCCCTAACCATTGTGTTTTGCAGGACTTGGCTACGGGGAAGACGATTGGCTCGGGTAAGCGACATGGCGGATTATACTACATGTCTCCACCAACAGGGCAAGCAAATTCCTTTCAAGTATCACAATCTTCAGATTTATGGCATATGCGACTAGGTCACCCATCACCTTCCCGTTTTAAGTTACTTTCTCCTTTATTACATATGAATAATGCTGATTTACACAAGAATTGTAGTGTTTGTCCACTGGCAAAACAAACGCGTTTACCATTTCCTAAAAGTTCAATATCTACGCATTTTCCTTTTGATCTTTTACATTGTGATGTTTGGGGACCTCATAAGATCCCGACACATTCAGGGGAACGTTTTTTTCTCACCATAGTTGATGACTTCACAAGATGCACATGGGTCTTCCTTATGACAAATAAATCAGAAACTCACACTCTCATGATCAAATTCGTCATTTGTCCAAAATCAGTTT
The DNA here is from genome assembly GCA_025629785.1 of Erythroxylum oxycarpum. NCBI lineage: Eukaryota > Viridiplantae > Streptophyta > Magnoliopsida > Malpighiales > Erythroxylaceae > Erythroxylum > Erythroxylum oxycarpum. Next base: position 31,121,032 of record JAOTAZ010000002.1, on the reverse strand, counting down.
AATACTTCGGTCAAAACCATTCGCATAGATAATGGGACTGAATTTTTACCACTACAATCTTTTCTCAATACACATGGCATAGAACTTCAGCGTACCTGTGTTTACACTCCACAACAGAATGGAGTCGTTGAGCGCAAACATCGCCATATACTTAATGTGGCGCGTTCTTTACTCTTTCAATCCAATGTCCCTCTTCATTTTTGGGGTGAGTGTGTCCTTACCGCCGTTTATCTAATCAATCGGCTTCCTTCACCTATATTAGCCAATAAATCTCCATTCCAAATTCTCTATAACCGACCTCCCTCACTTGATCACCTCAAGGTTTTCGGGTGTCAATGTTATGCTACCATAGTCCATCACAAATTCAAGTTTGATCCCCGCGCATCACTATGCGTCTTCCTGGGATACCCACACGGCCAGAAGGGCTATAAGCTCTACCATCTTCAAACCAAAAAATTCATCATTAGCCGCGATGTTGTCTTCTACGAAAACATCTTCCCATTCGCATCTAACACTTCGCAACCAATCTCGTCCACTCCCAGTCCTTTACTCACACTTGATTTTCCTACATTTCCTTCGCCACCAGCTTCACCCGCACTTCCCATGACTTCGGGACCTACGCCTACGTCGCCAACTCTTCCTTCGGCTTCACCCCATATGACCGAACCCGAGAGTTTATCTCCTTCTCATACACCAGCAACTCCATCTCCATCTTCCGCTCCATCACCGCCTCCAGCTGATCCACCACTCCATCGCTCTACTCCAGAACGACATCCACTAGTTTGGCATGTAGACTACGACATGTCCGCTCAAGCCAATCAATCGACCCCCGCGTCAGGTTCTCGTCACAGCACAAGGTATCCTCTCTCCCATTATGTTTCACTTGCCCCTTTTTCTCCTAAGCATCGTGCCTTTTTAGCTCTTATTACAGCGCAGCATGAGCCGACCTCTTATGATCAGGCCGTCTCAAATCCTCATTGGCGAGACGCCATGGCAGCTGAGTTACGAGCATTGGAGTACAACAATACTTGGTCCATGGTTCCTCTTCCGCCCGGTCATAAGCCCATTGGGTGTCGATGGGTGTATAAAATCAAGTATCATTCTGACGGGTCAATCGAGCGTTACAAAGCTCGCTTAGTTGCCAAAGGGTACACGCAGATTGAAGGAATTGACTATCGGGAGACTTTTTCACCCACAGCCAAGCTCACTACACTCCGCTGCCTTTTAACTGTTGCTTCTGCCAGAAATTGGTTTGCTTACCAACTTGATGTGCAAAATGCGTTCCTTCACGGTGACTTACATGAGGTTGTCTACATGTCACCACCTCCTGGTCTTCGCCGACAGGGGGAGAACATGGTATGTCGGCTCAATAAATCTCTTTATGGCCTTAAGCAAGCATCTCGCAACTGGTTTTCCACATTTTCCGCTGCCATTCAACAAGCTGGTTACACTCAATCAAAAGCAGACTACTCACTCTTCACTAAATCCCAAGGTAGCTCTTTTACTGCTGTCCTTATTTATGTTGATGATATACTCCTGACTGGTAATCATCAGCATGAAATCAAACGACTCAAGAAATGCTTGCTTCAAAAATTTCTCATCAAGGACTTGGGTGACTTAAAGTATTTCCTTGGGATCAAATTTTCTCGCTCCAAGTCTGGTATATTCATGTCGCAGAGGAAATATGCCCTCGACATATTACAGGATGCGGGGTTTACAGGTGCACGGTCGGAATGATTTCCCATGGAATAAAATCACAGGTTGTCTCTCGATGAAGGAGACAAGTTACATGATCCAAGCAAGTATAGAAGATTGATCAACAGGATGATTTACTTAACAGTGACGCGGCCAGATTTGGTGTTTTCAGTTCGCACACTTAGTCAGTTTATGCATGATCCTCGAAAGCCACATTGGGACACAACATTGAGAATACTCAGATATGTTAAGAGTACTCCGGGACAAGGACTTTTGTTACCATCTCAAGGTCCTTTGAGTTTGCAGGCATACTGTGATTCAGATTGGGGAGGATGTCGGACCACTCGACGATCAGTTTCGGGTTATTGCATTTTTCTCGGTCGATCACTTATTTCATGGAAATCTAAGAAGCAGACCAACGTATCAAGATCATCGGTAGAAGCAGAATATCGAGCAATGGCCAACACCTGTTTAGAGTTGACTTGGCTGAGATATATACTTCAAGATTTGAAAGTTCCGCTGTCAGAACCTTCAACACTTTATTGTGACAATCAAGCAGCATTACATATAGCAGCTAATCCCGTCTTTCATGAACGGACGAAACATATAGAGATCGACTGCCATATAGTTCGAGAGAAGTTGCAAGCAGGAGTCATTCGACCTTGCTACATTTCGACGAAGGAGCAACTAGCTGACATATTCACAAAAGCTCTGGGAAGGGAGCAGTTTGAATTTTTGCGAGGCAAGTTGGGAGTTCATAATATCCACTCTCCAACTTGAGGGGGAGTATTAGGAAATAATCGTGTTCTGTTATTTGTAGTTATCTTTTCCATAGATAGATTGATTCTATTTCCATGTAAATCTTTGTAATTGGTAACTTATTCTCCTATAATCAAGGAGAAGTTAGGTCTGTGTAATTTGTATATATTTCGGTAGTGCTGCAATGGAAAATCAATTCCAACCATGTTTTCTTCTTCTTTATTTCTTGTTAGAGAAGGAGCTTGGGCAGCTTCTTCAGGTTTCATATCAAATGATGCTTATGTGGCGTGTACAGAAAGCCTAGTTGATACCGATCTTGATGATAACCTTTTTGAAGACTTTGCTGTCAATCCAGAAATTGAAAATATTCATAATGAGATTGGTTCATCAACTCCAACTCAAGGAACTTCTACAAAAGGAAAGGGGAAAAGAAAGAAAGAAACACGATACTAGAACAGGGGCAATAGAAAGGTTATGTAAACATTTGGATCGTATATGTGATGTAGTAGAGAGTAGAACTTCAACGAGCTCTATTAAAAGAGATGAACTTGGTTATAACATTTCTGAGGTGATGGTCATCTTACGATGTATAAATGAAATAGAAAGGGGAGGTGAATTATTTATATTAGCTACCAAATTATTTTTGAAGAAGGAAAATAGAGAGATGCTTGTTGTGCTTAAGGATGTTGATCTTTAAATCGAATGGCTTAAGAAAATGAAATGATTGTGATTTTTGTTATAAATTAGACATTTCTTTGGTTACTAATATTGGACTACTTGAAATGTGTTGTATTGGATTTCGCTACTTCTAATGTGTTATATTGGATTTCTGTTTGGTTAATTTTGTTGTAATGAATTAAATTGTACTTTATTGTTGTTGTGTTATGATTATTGCTATATTATCTTGTTATACAATAAGCTCATTATTTATTTATTTTATATATGTTGATACAGATGTCATCTTCTGATAATGATTCTGACAATGATCATGAATATAATGAAGAGATTGAAGAAGAAATTTTGCATTTGGTTCAAATTGGAGTTGCAATGGTCGCAAAACATCATATTAAATATTATATGAA
>JAOTAZ010000002.1:30862004-30874075 GCA_025629785.1 Erythroxylum oxycarpum | reverse complement strand
AACTTGTGGTAGCTTTCTTGATGCAATATCTTGCAATAATTCTAAGTGAAATTGAAGCAAAATTTAGAGCTAAGAGACGTGAATGATTTTGGTGGAGATGCTTCAATGAAGGCTGCAGAAATTTCTTGCAAGTTTAACACCTAAGTTATTAGGTGTCCTAATCTTGGAGGAGCATATGTCACCAATGCATGTATCACATTTGTCCTCCCTTTAAGCTTCCCAGTTTCACACACCTATTAGGCCATTTGTCACTTAATCAATGCTGTTAAATTTCATTCAATTATACTGCCATTTGTCCCTTATTTACTCGTGTCAAATGTCAATGCATTAGCTATACTAAATGTATAGACTTAGTCATCCAAGTTTCATGTGCCAATTTATCTTACCATTTAGCATTTTCCTTACTCAAATGTACCTTTTAATATATCAATTTTTTAATAGTATCAATTAATTCCAATTCACTAAGCCGTATCAATTACCATAATTAAATTGATATGATATAGATATGATTGGAATTGGTTCCTAATCAAGCGACACGTCATTTGTTTCACTCACAAAGCTTATACAAACGGAGAACCGGCGTCGTATGTTCTACGTTTCAGCCCAAAGTATCGCCCATTGATCACTTTCTCTTCCTCCTCTTGCCAATGTTGAATCTCATCTATTGCTCACTTCCATTTCAAACCAATGATCATGAAACCCCTCATTTCTGTAAATCCAATTAATAATTCAAATCCCTTCTTCTTTAATTCTAATTATCTCTTCCACTTTCCATCACTTTCTCGTGAAAGCTGCAAACTTTATCACATTTTCCAGCCAACCTCTTTGTGCCCTTGTGAACCCCCAAAGTTCTCTGTCATCCAAGCGTCTCACAGTTCTGATACACTTGGTTATGGTGGTTGGGACGATTTGCAAGTTGCTGGCAACTGGGTCAACTCTGGTGAGTCGAATTTGCTGCGTGATTTTCTGGTTTCTATTGGAATTGATGACAAAAAATATGTCTTTATCTTCTTGTTGGGGGTTTTCTGTGCTCTTGCCATTTCTAGGGTTAGAGTCTCGTCAATTGTAATATTTCCTGCTACTGTATTGGTTTTTGCCATTGGTTTTTCATTTGGGTTCGTACAGGATGGGAGTTTCAGTGAGCTTACTGTGAATGCAAGTAAGAATAAGGAAAGTGAGGAAATTTTTAGGGGTCATAGCGATAGTATGAAGAATGTGGTGGATTTTTTTGATAGTTTTGATGATAAAGTCAGTATTTTGATGAATGATATACAAAGAGCTATAAATACTAAAGAAATTGAATTGGGCGATTTGGAAAATTACTTTAATGTTATTGAATCTATAAAGTTGTCGGCTCAGAATGCTAGATATGTTACTGAGGCCACTATTGATACTGTTGGAACCGCTAACAGTGCTTTGGTTGAGAATCTGAAGCCAGCGAGTAGGAAGAGTAAGGAGACTAGTGAAGTTGGGTTTGAGTTGTTGCAAATTTTTGGAAATTTGTTTGGAAAGAAAACAGGTGATTCAAAACCTAATAAAGTAAAAGAGAGAGCTAATTTTAGGCAAGGGAACACTGATGGCACAGGCAGTGAACAAACTGAAGGAAGTATCTCCACCTCACCTATCAAAGAAGAAACTATTAGGGTCATTGATCATGACGGAAATAAAAATTTTATTCAATCCCAAAGTTCGTCTGATAAATCTGCTTTGCATTGGGATAGCAAAAGAAAAATTGAAGTAGGTTCTAAGGATCCAAATGTAAACTCCAACGTGGTAGCTGGAAATGCAAAAAGATTTGTCAATAGCAAAGAGATTTACTACCAAAGTAATAGGTTGCAGTTCGTGAATAATAACCATGCTTCTTGGAAGATGGACCAAGACCATGAAAGTGAAGGATGGAGATCTGATGATAATATGCTTGACTCTGTCGATTTTAGTGTCAGATTGAAAAGTTCAGAAACAGATGCTTGTTTTGTGCATCAGCAGATGTTTGACAGCAGAAAGTACAGGTCTTCTTGCAGTAGGAAGATGAGTGTTGATGAGACTTACACATCTCAATTTAGAAAAAAGAGGGAAAATGATGATTTGCATTTAGCTAATGATCAGTCTATTATCGACGACGGAATTGGTGCATCTTATTCTTCAGCCTTTTCAGATGACGTTGTATTTGATAAGTATCTTACGCAAGCAAACAACCTCCTGAAGCAGGCCAAGGAGTGTATAAAAGGCAGACATGATGATGAACCTGCAGAGATCATGCTACAGAAGACTGCTGACTTACTTACCAAAGCCATAGCCATGAAGCCCATGAGTTTATTGGCTGTTGGTCAGTTGGGAAACACATATCTTCTTCATGGAGAACTGAAATTAAAGATTAGCCGTGAGTTGAGAACTCTGCTTTCAAAAAGAAGCCTCTTATATGTTGATAATCAGGCAAGAAATCTTAGACGTTCCCATGATCAAATAATAAATAAAGACCAAATTGTAGCTAACCTTGCGAGTGTGTGTGAAGAATGTGAAGAACTTCTTGTGGAGGCAGGCAGAAGATATAGGCTGGCATTAACAATTGATGGAAGTGACATTAGAGCCTTGTACAACTGGGGCCTTGCTTTGTCCTTTCGAGCACAGTTGATAGCAGATATTGGACCAGTAAGTATTCACTCTTTACAAATTTATGATTTATCATTCGTTCCGCTAGTATTGCTCAAAGCTCATTTATGAGCCGTGGGGTTAGTGTAGTTTGGTAAGTAATGTGGGTCATGGATATTTCTCTGGCAATCTTACTTTTGATTTCAAAATTTTCTGAATCTTCTGACGTCTCTTGATTTCAGGAAGCTTCTTTGGATGCTGACAAAGTTTTCTTGGCTGCAATTGATAAATTTGATGCCATGTTGTCTAAAGGAAACGTTTATGCCCCAGATGGTAAGTTTTGTTGCTTGAGAAGTAGGGACAATGATATTATTACACCTTAAGATTGTGCATTGATGTTTGATGCTCAGATACCAAGACATGAATCTTGGAATCAAGGTCGTATTATGGATAAATGGTTACCGTGCAACTAGATGAAAGATGCGCGTCACCTATCTAAACACTTTGAAATCTGGCTGCAATTGAATAAAGATAACATTTATCTCACTTGCAAGTCCAGGCAACTTGGTATCTTCGTATTTGGCATTGACACATATATACGTGTGTGTGTGCGCGCGTGTATCTTCTTTTTGTATTACAAATTTGGAGGTTACTGGCAATTCTAATAAGTGCAAAATGCAGCTTTATTTAGATGGGGAGTAGCATTGCAGCAAAGATCTCGCTTACGGCCACCTAACAGTAAGGAAAAGGTGAAGTTACTAAAACAGGCGAAGAGGCTATATGAAGATGCACTGGAAATGGACTCCGAGAATCTTCAGTTACAAAAAGCTTTGTCGTCTTGTGTCTCTGAGCTTAACAACCGGCTTCTATACTGAGGAAAGAGTTGTTATCCCATCACTTGTATAAGTCCTCGGTCCGCGTAATCATTCTCCCCAGTTCTGTTTGCCAGCAGCTTATATCCGTTTAGAAGTAATAGGAGAGAAACGAAAGTTTCATTCTTGGTGACCACTATTGTAATTTCAGCGAACGTCTCAGTTATCATGTCAGTTAAAGCCCACGCCATCTACACTATACCTTAACTTGATCAATGGAGAACAAATAATGATTTTGATAGTGAAAAAGTATATGTTTAATTCCAGGAACAGATGATTGTTATGTCTTGTCTGGTAGAAGGAAGCAAATGTCATTATCTAAATCCCTCAGCTGTATTTTGCATCCTGAAAGAACATTTTTGTGTTTCAAGCACCAGTTCACAAGCAAATTATGGCCAATGACAACATTGAATCTATTGCCGATACATGCATAAGAAACCAAAACATTAGGAAGAGGCAACAGTATCTCATATAGTTTGGCATCGAAGCTTGTCTCTCCATCTTGTTGAGCACTAGGACATTGATTTCAGACGTTCCCGGAAAACTTGTATTATTCCTGCAAAGGTAACAACTCCAACCAAAGTGCCGTCCTCTTTTACAACCCACACATAACTCACGCGATGCGAGAGTGCCTGAATCATGACAGCAACTAGTGAGCTCCATGGATAGCACACAATAGGATCGGCAGGACTCCTCACTACCCGCATTGAATTTCCACTAAACTTTGCAGTGTTACTCCTGGCGTTTCCGAACTCTTCATCTGAAGAAGAGCATGAATACGTGGATGGCGATGAGATCCCTGATTTGTAATCCACCAACTTTATAGCTGCCTCAAAGTTCCCGTCTTCCAGCCTTTTCTTCACCAAACTCACCAGGTCTTCATGGGGGCCGCCACAATCAATATAAGCCATAAAATCCCCAGCAGTGAGTGTTGCAATCGCAGCAGCCAGTGACTCGTCACATGAATTCAATATCATCGGCGAAATTTCACCAATCAACTTCCCTCCCAAGTCAAGAATGGCAACAGAAGTCTGCTTAACCACGGACTCGGATATCAAAGGCAATACAGAGGAAGCAGGATCATGGTAGTAGACAGCCAAGACGGATTCGGCGTCAATGATGGCGAGGGACTCAATAGTGTAGCTGGAGATCGGAGAGAAGAGGCCTATGAAATTGAGGAGGTATCGGACAATATCTTCATGAGTAAGACAACAGTATTCCCTGTTGTTATGAACAGTGGAGATGGAGGGAGGCTTATGAGTTGGCTTTTTCCTCGAGAAGGAGGGGCTGTGGATTGGTAAAACTAAAATCTGTGCCCCTGCAAGTATGAGATCAATAGCCTCCAACAAGCTGCCAAACCAATAAACTACGGAAATGAAAAAACAACAATATTTGCGCAAATCCAAGAATAAGAGATGGGATTACCAGCACTCAAATGTAAAACCAAAAACCCATAATTTCTGTTCAACGCAACACCCGCACCCAAAAAACAAAAAACAGAAAAGGAGAGAAAGAGAGAGAGACAGAGAAGGACCCTTTTTAAGCGTCCAAAATCACATACCTGGCATGAGGCTCCAAGTGCCTCAGAAGGCCGTGGACCTTGGGAATAAGCACTGAGACGGGTTCTTGGAGAGCAGTTGATGGGTTCTTCAGATTTTCTTCTTTGGATAAGAAGCATATAACATCCACCAACGAGACCTTCCCAATGCATCGACATTCATCAACATCACCGTTAACGTTCGATCTCAACGAGCTACAATAGCGATGGTCACAATTCCACACACTCAAGAATGGTTCACCGAATCTCTTCAGACCCGACAAAGCGCCGGCGATGGTTCCACAAACAGACAGGGACCTTAACGCTGGTTTCCCAAGACATAGGTCTGACACGTCACGTGCCAATAAACTGAGGGCCATTCGCGAAGATAAGAATATGCCAGGAACCAAGGCGACAGATAAGAGTTTAACAAACGAGCTTTGAGCTCAAATTGAACGGAGATTGCAGTCAAGATGGTACAGTGGGTGTTTCGACGTAGGATTTTATGGGGATTTATAGGACAAAGTTCATTACCTTAAATTATGTTCTATCCGTAAGCTTCTTAACTTGGTCGTAAACAACGTAACCTCGTAGCTTCTTATACATTTGTAAGTATAGTCAGGTCCTGCATACGGAGAGGGGCCCCACTAGTACGGTAGAACAATATGTCAGGTTTCGAGATACTAGGTCGGATTGGATTAATAACCACTGTTTGAAGTCTGAAATCAGGATGTGTGGTCTGTTTCGATCTAAGCGGGCTGCCTGTAAGGCGGTGCGATTGAGACCTCAATATTTATAATAAAATATAACTTAAATTTTAATATTTTAAAAATATCTAACTTAAAATTTAATATCTTTAATATAATACGTAATAATGCTTTATTTACATATTTTGAATTGAACGTCAAAGGCAATAAATGAAGAAATGTAGAAAATACTTTATTTTAATTTCATAATTTTAAAGAAGCTTTTTGAAATTAAAATGAGTGCGAATCTACCGCTATCTTCACAAGATCTGCTCACCGGGACGTGATCAACGTCTTTCTATAATTTTTTCAAAACATAAGCTTTCTTAATGAGTCAGAGAATCCTTAAGCTTACGAATAACATGAACAACTGTAGAAGATCTTAACTTTTATATATAGCTTTCATATCGGGCTTCCACATCACAGGTTTAATATAGGTCCGGTCTATATTGATCGAGATCTATTTTTACCCAAACTTCGATCGTTTGATTTAGATCATTTATTGAGCCACTTTATTATCTTTATCCAGATCAAATTACGTAACTTAACTGATAAGTTATTTGAAAAACTAAAAAATGCAATTAAATGTTATCCAACTTTATGGGAAAAGTTACAAATATCCAACATTCTTCCCCTTGGACAATTCTTAATTGCGGTATTGACTCAAATTGGAAACAGTTTAAAAACTCAATTAAGCTACGCTACTATATTAGTTGACTAAGTTTAAAAACAAAACATTTGATCCAAATATAACGAAAGTTCATCATTCCGTCCTGCAAGGCTTTCGATACCAAAATGTATCAAATGCTTTTGTCATGTGTGACACAGATCTAATACAATCACCTGTACCTAATACCTCACTAACATGAATGGGAAAATAGAGTATGACAAACTAGGATGATATTTTTATGATCTAAATTATATCATCTTCATTTGTAGGTCTTGATTTCTACAACTTCATGCTAAACTGTATCAGAGAAATCCTATTTTTTCTCACCAAATGCTAAACAACATTAAAGAAAAACTTGTTTCCCCTCACCAAATGCTAAACTGCATTAGAGAAAACTTTTATGTTCTTCAAGTGAATGCTAAACTGTATCAGAAAACTTTTATGAGATTAAAACTTATATCCCCTATGTCAAGTGAAACTTTAAGGATATCTGTATAAAACTGCATACGTTTAAATGATATAGGCTTAAGGTTAATCCGTATATATGCTCAATGACCTTTAAATGCTTAAGATTGACACAAATCTTAAGACTTTCATACGTTTTATGACAATGTATGATAACATGTATTTCTGAGGATAAATGATGATCATCTTTATCTATGAACCATTATACTGTTATAATACATCAAATGTATAAATGTACAAATGCATATGGAGCAAACATAACGATCCTCTAACTAAAAGTGCATAAGGACTTCAAAACACCTATACTGTATACTTATATTTCAAACACAAGCGGGTGAAATCCTTTAGTCAAAGGATTGACTTATAGTTCCTCAGTCCTTAAATGCTTCAAACCTTAATGTCACCTTTTCGTATCAACTACTTCATGGTCAAATATTTGACAACTCAAAATGCTAAGACCCTGTGATATTCAATGTTGTTATTAAACAACACAACAACTTGATTATCACATTACAATCGAATGGGTTTAGCCATTGAATCTACCACAGATAACCCATAAATCAAATTTCTGAGCTAAGTTGTCTATGAAATAGCTCTATAGCATACATTCTACATGCATGGTTAAGGAAATCACTCGTGTCTATTTGACACTCTTCCACGACATTGGACCATTTGCTAACTTAAAAAAAAACTATAACCTTAGATGAACTTTCGATCATCTGGACACATAGCTTAATTTGAATATGAATTCCCTATGAGGTTTAGCCTATTAAATTTTCTATATGTCAATATATAATCCTTGATTCCCTTTTATTATCTCAGCACTTGCTTGATTGCATTTCAATGTTCTACAGCTAGGTTAACCAGATATTGACCAAACAGTCTAACAGTAAATGCAATGTCCCACTCAGTACTTACCCGAGCATACATCAGATAATCAACCGTACTAGAATACAGAGCATTCCTCATAATCTCTCTCTTTACTTTATTCTTTAGATATGGTGCCAAAGATTATCTCCCACTACGAGAGATAGGTGGTACAACAAGTTTACAATTAATCTTATTAAACCTTTGTAACATATATTTAATGTATGCACTCTGTAAGAGATATGATGAGTGTTAAGATCTGTCCCGATGAATCTGAATGCCTAGGACAAAAGATGTTACGTCAAGGTCCTTTATGCCAAAGTTCTCGACCAAACGGTGCTTAACCTTATACAACATGGCCAAGTAATTTGACATGAGCAATATATCATCCAAATGCAATAATAAGAAGATAACTTTGCTTCCCCTAACCTCACAGTACAAGCATCTTTTTAACTTTATTTTTCATAAAGCCAAAAGGGGTCAAACCTTAGCAAATGTAAGTTATCATTTTCGGGAGGTTTGATGTAAATCATATATTGATCTGTATAATGCGCAAACCATATCAATCCCATCTAGATCCTGAAATCCTTTAGGTTGTACCATATAGACCTCTTTGTAAAGGTCTTTATTCAGAAAAAGTAGTTTTGACATCCATCTGATGTAACTCTATATCATCATGAGCTACAATTTCCATAATTACTCAAAATGTATCCTACGAGGATATGAGAGAAAAGGTAACATTATAGTCAACCTTTCTCCCTGAGTGAACCATCAGGCAATTGAGCGAGCCCATAAACCGTTAAACTTTATCCCAAAATCCTTTAGGTCTTTGAACGTCATTTACAACTGACGAGTTTGCAATTCTGCTGCAAAATCAACTAGCTCCTAAACCTTACTATACTTCATTGCTTGCATCTCATCAGTCATTACAACCCACCACAATTCTGCATTGGGTTCAAAAACAACTCTTGTAAAAGTAATTGGATTTGTAACATGTCTAATATCAGAGTCTTATTCACCTAACAGACTATGTAATCAAATGGGATAATAGGTCATCTCAATCTGGCGGATCTTCATAACTACATTAGATCTTCTACCCTTAGGAACCTCTGTGTGTACAAGTATGGGTTCCTGTTCCTGTATAAGCACCGTATAAAGACCTAGATCCACCAGATCTAACTATATGAATGGTGGGTTATAATAATTGTAGTATCCACCCTGCTGTCATCCGAAGGGTCAAAGAGCCCACCATTATCATAGGCATCGTATTCCAGAAATTTAGCTATTTATGATTCCACTATTTTGGTACCTCCTTCTCTATAGTAAGAATTGTAACCTTTAGAGTGATCAAAATATCTTACTAAACAGTGAAGATGCATCAGCATATTCTCGATAAGGTACAACAGTGCCTTTTAGGATGTCGGGCACCCTTTTGTCTTTTGCTGGACGAATCACCCTTTCCCAAGCCATTATTTCAGTGTTTCCCACATATACGATGCAGACGGTTCTCCTGTCTCGCGGCCTATTCGATGACTCGGAAAAACTTATGAGATAGTTTATATGGGGATCCTCCAATGGCACGCAAAAGATGCACCTGGTTAATTAGGATCAATTCTGTTGTCCAAAAGAACTCGAAGGACTAGGCATCTGGAAAATTTGAGAAACTAATAATACCTTCCTAGCCAAATTAGGGTGGACCTTATTCACCCAGCCTAACTCCCTCTGGGTTCAAGTCCTCTCCACGAAGTACCACTTTGATGCCTGCACCATTCCCAACTCTCTGGAGGCTAAGGCGCTTCAATGGTTTGGCGGAGTATCATAGCAACCTGGCCCTATGTTCTACAAGGACGGAAATGGGAAATTTGCAATGGAGCCCAGACACGATTCTGACGCGACCCTTAGGTGTCAGATCTGGGGCCCCTTATCTCCCATTCGTTCACCTCAATTCGTCAAACCGAACTTGACCTCTGCGTCTCTCACTTTGTCGATGCTTCAGGATCTTAGAAGTGGGACCTTCTTCACTCTCTCCTTCCTCAACCGATTTTTCTTCACATAGCCGGCATTCCACCCCCTCAGCCCTCTTTTGGGCCTAATAAGCTTAGCTGGGGACCTTTGGATAATGGCCAGCTCACTACAGCTTCCACTTATGTCATGATTTATGTCATGATCAGGGATTTTATTGAACCATATTCGAATGAATTCTGGCCAGTTGTCTGGCAATGGAAAGGCCCCCAGCATATCCGATCATTCCTTTGGCTCCTTGCATAAGATCGACTTCTCTCCAACCAACAACGGATTTGCAGACAACTTACTACTGATCCTGCTTGCCATATCTGTCACGCTAATGCATCTTCACTTTATATCGTTCGAGACTAAGTCACTGCTCACACATTGTGGAATTCCTTTCCCTCACAAATGTTCCACCCTCCCCCACTCCCCTAAATTTTACACTTTGAACTCCCGTGATTGGCTCGACAAAAATCTTCACAACCACCATATCATACCTGGATTCGACTGGACTCTTATCTTTGGGGTCGATTGCTAGCTCCTATGGATCTGGCAAAACAAAACCCTCTTTGAAGCCCGCTTCTCCCCACCCGGAATACCCTGCTCAACACGTCCTAGAGTATGTCCACCAGATTGATCAGGCCTCAATTTGGCAAGGCAGCACTACTATGGTTCTAAACCCCCCCCCCCTCCCCACGATTGGGTGAAATTGAATATAGACGGTGCTTGCAACACACCTTCCTCTTCGGCCACAGCTGGAGGACTCATTGGTGACAACACAGGGGCTTGGCTTGGCAGATTTGTCCAAAATTTTGGCTACTGCTCTCCCAAGTTCGCAAAACTCTTGGGAATCTTATCTGGCCTCAAGCTTGCATGGGATCTTGGATACCGTTGAGTTGAACTCGAGATCGACTCCCTCATGGTAGCCACTGTCCTATCCTCTTATACCAATAGGACAATGACACACAACCCCCTCATCATGGGGATTAATGAGCTATTCGTATGAATCTGGGTTGTCAAGACCTATCATATATATCGAGAGGCCAACCATTGCGCAGATTGTCTTGCTCATACAACGACCCATTTTGACCTTGGTTTTTACATTCTGAATACTACACCTATAGGGTGCCTTCCATTCCTCCTAGAGGACATGGCTGGGATTTGCTTCCCGCGTCATATGTTTAATCTGTTTTGTATTTCCTTAAAAAAAACTAACGTGATTATTCAACTAGTTGATCAGTCTCAATTGCATCTTATTGGTATTATTAAGGATGTTTTAGTCCAAGTTAATGTTTTGGTAGTCCTAGTAGATTTTTACATCTTTAAAATGGATGGAGATAATGTTGAACATTTAGCTTCGATTTTATTAGAAAGACCTTTTATGAAGACGACCAAGACAAAAATTGATATGGATGAGGGTACTTTTTCTGTTGAGTTTAATAGAAAGATAGTGAAGTTCAATATTTTGTAAGCAATTAAGTAACCTAATCTTTTTTGGTCTGTCTATCATATAGATATTGTAGATTCATTTGTTAAGGATATCTTTAAAGAAGAAAGTGTTGATGATGAGTTGTTTACGACTAAATCGAAAGTGAACAAACAAGTTGATGAAACTTGTGAAATTGGAAAATTATTATTAGCAATTTTAATAAATTCAAAAAATTTAAATGCTAAAATTACTATAACTCACAAGGAAATATTTTCTTTCGTTTTGTAGGCTCCTAAGATAGAATTAAAGGCCTTACTTGATCACCTAAAATGTGTCTATTTGGGTAATGGAGAGTTATTACATCCAATAATCTTAAAAATGTTGACTATAGGGTAAGAGGAAGGGCTACTAGCATTACTTAAGGAGTACATAACTACAATTACATATAAGTTTGAGAAGACAAAAGACTTGTTGAGTATAAGAAATATAATAATTACACTTTTTGAGAGGCAACCAAAATATTATAGTTTCTATTAGTTTTGTTTTAGTTATATATAGTTTTTATTTGTTTGTTTTTGAGAAATTAGTTTATTGACTTAAGAGAGAAATAGGTCTTAAAATTCCAAAACACTAAATTTCATAAGGCATGATCACACCTTATCTAATTTAGTTATTAGGATTAGAGACTCAAAATTTTAGAATACTAAATCTCATAAGACAATATTACGCCTTATGCGATTTAACTTTCTAGAATGAAACCTCTAAAATTCCATAATACTAAATCTCATAAGTTGAGATCATGCCTTATGAGATTTAGCTTTTCGTTCCAGAATACTAACATTCACAAGGTGTGATTACACGTTATAAATATTAGTAATTTGCTTGGTTT
>JAOTAZ010000002.1:30803097-30823187 GCA_025629785.1 Erythroxylum oxycarpum | reverse complement strand
AATTTTAAAATTCTTTTTTCATATAAATTTCAGACTAATCAAGTTAGGAATACATTATTCCATACATGAAATAACTTTATTAAAGTTTTTAGGATTACTGCAAATCACTAAACTCCATGGTGTACTCTCAAGGTTGATATTCATAAGGCCTTCGATACAGTCAGTTGGGAGTTCATTCTACTGGGGCTGAGGACTATTTGTATTCCTGACTGCATGATTATTTGGATTGAGACATGTCTCAGATCTACATATTTCTTTGTAGCTCTTAATGGTGCATCGCACGGTTTCGCTTATGCCACACGAGGGGTGCGACAAGGGGACCCCCTTTCTTCTTATCTATTTGTTCTAGTGATGGAAGGGTTGGATGGGAGCTTGAGAGAGGCCACTGCAGTTCCGAGCTACCATTACCATTAGGGATGTAAGCAAACTTCCCTCACTCATCTTTACTTTGCAGATAACTTGATGATTTTCAGTCGAGCAGATTTAGCTTCCTTGAGATTATTCAACAGGTTCTGACAGATTTTGAGAGGGTTTTAGGTTTGGCTATGAACTCATCTAAAAGCTGAGTTTTCTTCTAAAGGATCCCAGAGGCTAAGTCTTCTTCTTTACAAAGAGTACTTGGGTTTTAGATTGGTTCCTTTCCGATTCGCTATTTGGGTGTCCCTCTTATCACTACACGGTTGAGACACTCAAATTGTCTTCCTTTGGTGGAGAGTATTTTTTCTCTGATCCGGTTATAGACTTTAGCGTCTCTTACCTATGCGGGTCATTTGCAGCTGATCAAATCTGTCCTATTCTTTATACAAGTATATTGGTCAAGTATGTTCATTATGCCCTTTAGCATTACTCGTCATATTAAGAGCATATTTTCATCTTTCATTTGGAAAGGTACTTCACTGTCCCACATTGAGGCTAAGGTAGCATAGGAGTTAGTCTGTTTTTTGAGACATGAGGGTGGTTTGGGAGTCAAAAGGGTCAGAGACTGGAATAAGGATGCCACACTTAAGTATGTGTGACAACTATTTGCAGACAGATCTTTTATATAGACCATATGAGTACACACTGTTTTGCTGAGGGGTAGATCCTTTTAGCATATTTGAGTCCTATTGAGTTCTTCCTGAGTTTGGTGGAAGATTCTATTAAGTCAAGAGTGGTGCAGAGGTCTTATTGTTGCTTGTATTGGTGATGGTTGGGATACCTCCTTATGACAGGATTACTGGTTGTCGAATCAAGGGCCTTTGTGTGGACGACTGGGCTCTCTTGGGATGCCTGGTTCTCAGAGATTATACATTCCAAGGAGTGGATTATTTTTTAGGGGAGCAGTGAGTTGCAGTAGGTATGAGACTTTATTCGCTTTAGACCTTATGTTCAACATTCTGATAGTTAGGTTTAGACTGGCCACTCATCCAGATTTTTTTTTCGTTGACTTTGTATGGAACATTCTCTGAGCTCGATGACTAGTGGATCTGATCTACCCTCTACTATGGTTTCTAGAACATATTTCACAACACTCTTTTATCCTTTGGTTAGCATCATAGTGGCGCCTTCGGACTACGGACAAGCTCCAGATGTTTGGTATTTTGTCTTCTTCAACTTGTGTATTATGCGACTCCTCTCTAGAGACACATGATCACCTTTTCTTTTAGTGCAGGTTCTCTTCACTAGTTTGGGGTTCTCTCTCGAGAAAGACCCCCTTCACTTGGCCTTCGACTTCTTGATTTTCCCTCCTCCAGTGGGCTTCCACCCATCTTTGCCGGCGAGAGGATTTCAGAAATATACTATCACGGTTAGTCCTCTCTGCCACTGTTTACTTTCTTTGATATGAGAGGAATAATTGTATTTTCAGAAGATGACACCGATCGCCCCCAGACAATATAAAGGACATCATCGAGCTTATTTGTTCTTGGCTTCTAGGCCTCGAGTCTCATTTTCAGATATCTGTTCTTCAATGAAATATATGGAAACTCCCTACATAGCTTTGGTTTTGTATTATTATTGAGGGCCTCTTGTGACTTCTTTGTTTTCTTTGTATATAGTTTTGAGTGCCTCCTTTGGCCTCTTTAATTTTTTATATTGAACCTTCCCTTTTTTATTAATATATTTATTTATTCTCTTCAAAATAAAAAGTTTACCTCTTTTAAGCTTGAGAATCCCTTATTCCTAATCCAGAAGAACTTAAACCAATAGCTAAACATCCTTACCTTCCTCAATCCAAACCTTACCTTCATAAACCTAAAACCTTAGAGGCAAATATTATTGTTGCCATCATCTAGCCACTTCCATCCAAACTACCTGCATTACCATCTTCTCTTACTAACAGCTGCTTAAATTGCTTAGCCTTCACACGTCTTCCCCAGTGATGCTGAAGGAGGAATGAACAACAAAACATAAAACTCAAGTATGACAACATCTTCTCCAAGTTCTACCATTAGCTACTCATCATGCTAGCATCTCCCTTTTGCGATGCTCACCACCAATAGCTCGTCCTTCTCCAACAACATCCCACGCCTCCCTTTTCTCGCTATAAAATGTTGTCTTTAATGACCATTTTAAGCCATAAAATGAGATGCCTCTTCTATCGACTAGCACCATCAAGGAGTAATTTTTTGGTAGTTGAGATTTGTGCCTCTGCCTGCAATAGGAGTCAGTCGCTAGTAGTCCTTCTTATGGCATGGTAGTTGCTTCAATGTTGCATGATGAATGCTAACTACTGGTCACCATCTTCTTAGCCATGGAATCATAAACTCAATAACAAGAATACCATAAACATTAAGTTTTATAGGTACATAATCCATGATTACCCATATCTAGCATTTTGCTCTTTCATATTAGACAAGAACCATTCCTTTCACAATTAAATGTAAACCACAAGCAATTTTATTGGTTTGCGGAGAAATCAATCTCAAACCTAACACCTACGCTTGTTCATTGCTTTTAACATAGGGGGAAGAGTCACTTTAGGGTTTCTGGATTTCTACTCTAAACCTTTTAAATTCATTAATTAGGATTTGTGAGGATTATCTGAACATTTCATATTATTATTCGAATCTCATTTGATTTTATGATATAGGGCTTATAACTTTAATTTCAACTTTTAAGAAAATTTACGGATTGTAACAATTGCAATTTCATTTCTATAATTTAAAATCGATAGCATTAAAATAAACTTAATTAACTTATAGAATTGAAATATGGCTATGATACTATTATTGAGAAATAGGGGCATGATTGAACCTCAGTCACGGTGAAATAAGTACGAAACCTTTTTGAATGATTTCCCTAAAGACAAGAAAACTTAAAACGTAAATCATAAATTGTACCTCATTTTTATCAATATTATTATCCTTTATTTATTCTATTTTTAGTGTTACTTTTATTAGTTTATTACGTATTTTTATTTTTATTTTTGTTCTTTTTATTTTTATTTTTATTTTATATTGTGCATATTATATGTATTTTTTTATCATTTTATTGTAGTTTTGATTTTTTCTATAAATAGTTCTAAAAAACTTATTTTCTTTTTTCTTTTTCTTTTTTCTGTGGATTTATTGGAAACATTCTTGTTGCCAATTAGGGGTAAGGTTGCATACTTGTGGACCTTCCCATACCCCGTATCTCTAATGGGACTTCTGCTAAAATGTTGTTGTTGTTGTGTTGCTTCCCTCGAACTGTTTCTAAAACTAACTCATATTAGCCACTGTAGTAATACATATGCCTGGTCTCTAATAGTATCTATAGAATATATAGAGATAACTCTAAAACTAGTATAGAAATGGTTAGGTAAGAAGTGCAACTCCCTTGGAGCTTAAGCCTATTTACAATAGGATTTTAATCTTTTGGTAATTTAATTAAAACAAAATTCTAATTATCAATTAAAATTACAATTAATTATAATTAAATACCAATTGGGCCTAAATAAGAATTAATATCTCATATTGATCCTTATTTATTAAATATTCTATATTTAATCCAAAAGTTTCTTAAAATTTACAATTAAGTTCAACTTAATTAAGACACCATTTTGTCTCTTCAACTTGTTTTTGTATGTGACCTATTAGGTTTCTGAATATACTGACATTGGATATAAAATATAATGTTAAATCATATTTAGGATTAGGATAAATTAAATTCCTTTAATTTATATTTAACTCTCTAATTAAACAATTCATATTGATAGATTAAGATTAGGATAGAACAAAGGAGACATACAGAGCTATAACAACTATAGAGGCATCAAACTATATAGTCATACCATGAAGTTATAAGAGAAGGTGTTTGAAAAGAGAGTGAGAAGGGATGCTCCTTTCTCGAAGAACTAGTTTGGCTTTGTGCCAGGAAGGTCCATGATAGAAGTTTTACATCTCCTTAAAAGATTAATTAAATATTACAGGGAAAGGTAACGTAACTTACAAATGGTTTTCATTGACTTATAGAAGGCATATAATAGGGTACCTAGGGAAATCATATGGAGGTGTTTAGAAGCCAAGGGAGTTCCTATGACCTATATATGAGTTATCATAGAGAAGTATAAAGGTGTAAAGACTAGAGTAAGGATGATAGGAGGAGATTCAAAACGATTTTCTATTAATATTAGGTTACAACAAGGTTCTTTATTGAGCCCCTTTTGTTTGCAATAGTGATGGATGAGCTCACCAAGAATATCCATGGGGATGTGCCTTGGTGTATGTTATTTGCTGATGGCATTGTTTTAATGGAAGAAACAATAGACGATGTCGATATTAAGTTAGAAATTTAGAGGGATATGTTATAATCAAAGGGATTTAAATTGAGTAGAAGTAAGGTTGAGTATTTAGTGTGTAAATTTTCAGGCTAAAGGGTGTCTTCTAATGTGGAGATAAAGATTTGTTCAAAAGCTATCGCACAAAGAGTGTTTAAAGTATCTAAAATCTATCATCCAAACAATAAAGAGATTGATGAAGACATAGTTTACCATATCAAATTAGGGTGCCTTAAATGGAGAAGAGCATCAAGAGTTTTATATGACTAAAAGATACCACTAGAGATTAAAGATAAATTTTACCATTCAACAATTAGGCCAACCATGCTCTATGGGCAGAGTGTTAGCCCATCAAACATATACATAGCCATAAGTTAATAGTAGCAAAGATGATGATGCTCTGTTGGATGTGTAATCTTATTAGAAGAGATAAGGTCAGGAATGTAATGGTAAGAGAAAAAGTAAAGGTGACTAATATTAATGAAAAATTAAGAGTGACAAGGCTTAGGTAGTTCGGACATATTAACAAGAGACACCCTAATGCTCCAATGAGAAGATGTGAGAAGATTGTACTTAGATATTATAAGAGAAAAAAAAGCCTAAGAAGAATTGCGGGGAGGTGATCAAGAATGATATAACTCAGCTGAAACTTATTAAGGACATGACCTTTAATAGAAAACTTTGGTGTACTAGGATACAGGTAAATGATCTCACGTACAAAGATCCTTCTTTTTTTTAGGTCTTTTGAACATTTTTCCACCAGTCTTATATCTTATATTTAACCTAAAATTTTAACATGTAATGTCTTCCCTCTTAATTATTTAGCTTAAACGCTTTCTTACTTAGCCTAAATATTTTCTCGTCATGGCTTGTTTAATTGATTGATTGATTTACTTGTCTTCTTTTTTATTTATGTTTTTATTTACTTATTTATTATTCTTTAATAAGTTATTATTATTTTCATTATTTTTGTATTTTAATTTTTAGATAGTCTAAGAACAAATTAACTTAGTTAAGTGTTGGGCATCACCAAGTTATAATGGTAGATAATGTGAGTTTAACAAGTAATATTGAAAAGTTTAATAACTCTAACGATAACAATTGGAGCTTACGAATGCAATATTACTTGCTTGGACAAAACTTATGGAGTATTGTTAGCAATGACAATATGACACCACCTATGGATGAAGAAAAATTAAATAAATGGAAGATTAAAGCTAAAAAGGCTATGTACGTACTATCTTTGACAATTAAGGATGACCTGTTAGACCACATTAAGGATGTAAAAACACATAAGGAGTTATGGGATATTCTAGCAACATTATTCACCAGGGAGAATGATGCAAAGCTTCAATGTTAAGAAAATGAGCTCCTATCAGTCTCATAAGAAAATATGTCGGTAAGTGAATATTTCATAAAATTTAAATCTCTTTATAAAGAAATTTTGAAATTAGGTCCTCAAAATGTAATTACGGAGATCAGAATAAGGAGGATCATTATTCATGGCTTACACCTAGAATATAATGTCATTGTCATCGCAATTCGTGGTTGGGCCAAAAAACCTGTAACAGCCCAGACCATCCTCTTACAGATATTGTCTGTTTTAGGTTGCCCCTTGAGCCAAGACCTTGACGATTTTATTCTTACCACGCTAGGGAAGATGCATCTTTGGGGGATAGTTATCTATACCCTTATAAGGCATACTTCGTTCTCCTCTCCAACTGACGTGAGATCTCATACTCTCCACTCCCCTTAGGGCCTAGCCTAGGCAGCACAATGGTTCGGGTACCAGCTCTGATACCAATTATAATAGCTCAGACTACCATTCCACATATATTGTCTTCGCTGGTGTGGGAAGAGCAAAACTGTGAGAGTCATGGCACGAAGGGCAACCTAAAGCAGACAATCTCTGTGGGATGGTGATCTGAGCTATTACAAATGATATCAGAGCCAGTACCTGACTCGATGTGCCAGCTAAGCTAGGACTTAAAGAGGCCTGGGCTCTAAAAAGAGTGGAGAGTGTAAGATCCCACATCGGTTGGAGAAGAGAACGAAGTACATCTTATAAGGGTATGAATACCTCTCTTATATAAGACGCGTCTTCACTGATGTGGAAAGAGCAAAATCGTGAGGGTCTTGGCCTGAAGGGTAACCTAAAGCAGACAATATTTGTGAGAGGATGGCCTGGGTTGTTATAAAACCAACCCATATAGAGTTGGAAAATATTCTTGTTGATCACGAGGCTTTAGATAACCAAATGTCTAAAGTCTCATTAAAGGATGATGAGAAAGCCTTGCTTAATAAACAAAAGGCATATAAAGGAAAAACCAAAATTTTTACAGGATATGGTGATGATAATCTAAAGAAGTCACAGGATGGTCGATGGAAAAACAAAGAAAAGAGATGTTCTCAATAAGGGGGAGCTTAGCAGGTTCAAAATAATGAAGATAAAAAGTACCAGTAGCAGAATAACTAATGTTACAGATGTGACAAGAGGGGACACTTCGCTAGGGACTACCGATTCAAAAAATTTAAGGCAATGCTACAATTTCCACTCATAATGATAAAGGTAGTGAAGAAGAATTTGATCTTATAAGCATCTATAATAGTAACAGGGAATGAAGAGAATGTAACTTCTTGCATAACTGAGTTAATGGAACAATCTGCATTTATAAAGATACGGATGAGCTAATTAACTACAGTGATGACTGGATTGTTGATTTTGGGTGCTCCAACCACATGACATGAGATAAGGACAAACTTCTCAATCTACCAAAATATAATGGAAGATAGGTCATGGTCACATCAAATAATTCTAAGCTGCCACTTACATCATCCAGACTATAATAGTACCTCAATACAATCCTCGCAAGGTGGAGTTGAGCAATGTTTACCATGTGCTAGGAATGAAGAAAATTTTACTCTCTATTTCATAGCTCAAATCTTTAGCAAATAATATAATGTTCGGTCTAAAAGACGTAAAGATATATTGAAGCTTTACACTAATAAGTGCACCCATTATACAAGGGTAACGCCTGGAGTTTGTCTATATTATGATTGACCAAAAGGCATATGTTAATAAGACAAATGAGACACTTAATTTATGACATACAAGGCTTGGGCAAGTGAGTTATCACAAATTGAAGGAAATAATGAAGTCTTTGCTTAAAGGTCTTCCTCGGCTAGATGTTTGTGATGAAAAAAAAAGTGTTTGATACTAGTATGGAAAAGCACATCAATTCCTTTACAAAAAATTAACACACAAAGCTAAGATGTTGCTTGAGTTGATCCACTATGATATTTTTGGACCGATGAATCAACCATCCATTAGTGGATTTCAATACATGATCACTTTTATTTTTTATTATTCCAGGTATGCATGAGTTGACTTTATGAAAGAAAAGTTCAAGAGATTATTCAAATTCAAGGAGTTTAAAAAAAGAGTGGAAAGAGAAATAGGGAGAGGAATACTATGCCTCTGTACAGATAATGAGGGAGAGTACGCATTAAAAGATTTTTTAAACTACCTATGAGAAAATAAAATTCGTAAGCAATTCAATTATCTGAGCACCCCACAATAGAATGAGATTGTTAAAAGGAAGAATTAGAACTTGGCAGAAGTATGCAAAAGCATGCTACATGCCAAAAATTTATCACTTAGGATTGGGCTTAGTGTATGAAGACAACAACACACATTATCAACAGATTGCCTCAAGCTTGACTGCAGTTTATCTCACCATTTGAAAAGCTATAGAATATCAAACCCACAATTAGTCTTTTTTACGTCTTTAGTTATGATTGCTATGTGCTTGTACCAGACCACCTACTGAGTAAGCTTGATAAAAATGTCATTTAATGTATATTGGTGGGATATGGTAGCTAATGAAAAGGATGGAGATGTTGTGATTCAATAACAAATCGATGCTAAGTATCTCGAAATGTGGTGTTCGATGAGGCATCATTATGGTGGTCGCCATAAGCAATTTTGTTACTTTATTCTAAAGTAGTAGAGGAAAAGTTATAAGAAAGAATTCAAGAGTCATCTGAGCTTGACAAATCACAAGATTTAGTTGAAGAAGTGAGACCTATAAAAGAGTTGATAGAGATTAATAACACGCCATCAAAGAGAAGTCCATGGCAAACTGGAGTGCATCGTACAACTCCTAAAGGAGAAAGATCAAGTCAATTATAAAAGCCAAAAGAATAAGAAGTTCTTTAACCATCTTTATATAGGTCAATTAGAAAGAGAAGATCGAATCCTAAGTATGCAAATGTAGCATTAAGGGAAGAAAATGGAGTAGTCGAGCCAATAAGCTACAAAGAAGCATCATAAAGCTTAAATTGGAAGAAAGCAATGAATGAAGAAATTCAAGCATTAAAAGATAATCAAACTTGGGACTTAGTTCCACAACCCAAGAATGCACGACCAATTTTTGAAAGTGTTTTTTCAAGGTAAAGAGACGACCTGTTGGAACAATCAAAAGGTACAAAGCCTTGATTGATTGCAATACAGGCTAGACTATAATAAAATGTTTAATCTGGTATCAAAGATCACGACAGTACGTGTCCTATTTTTCCTTACAACTGATAAATCTTAGAAACTTTGGCAAATGGATGTAAAGAATTCCTTCTTACTTAAAGAACTGGATAGAGAAGTATATATGGACCAACCTTAGGGATTTGAAGACGAGGCTCATACAAGCTATGTATGTAAATTAAAGAAGGCCCTTTATAGGTTAAAGCAAGCACTAAAGGTGTGGTATGGAAAGATTGTTGAATTTTTAATTCAAAGCAGATACATAATGGCTCTAGTAGACTCAAGCTTATTCGTGAAAAATGAGAATAGAAAGTTGGCAATAGTGCTTGTCTACGTGGATAATCTTATCATTACTTGCGATAATGAAAAAGAACTTTAGCATATTTGAAGTAATCTCTTAGTATGCTTCCAGATAAAGGAACTTGGAGAGTTGAAGCATTTCCTTAGACTTGAAGTAGGACAAGACAAAGGAGGATTGTTCTTGTGCCAACAAAAGTATGCTAAAGACTTGTTACATAAGTTTGTGACTACAAGTCAATTTCCACCCAAATGGAGGTGAATACTAAACTTTGTTTAGAAGAAAGTTGCGAGTTAGAAGATCCAATAATATATCGACAGCTTATGGGAAGCTTAATTTATATGAAGATAACACGGCCTGACAAGCATTTACTATTTGAGTGGCTAGTTTATTCATGGAAAATCCAAGAAAAACTCACTTAGATGTAGTTTGATGCATACTTAGGTATATCAATGGAACATTTGACCTAGGACTACCATATAAAAAAGGAAGCATATGCAAAGTAATGGGGTATTGTGATGTTAACTATGATAAAGACTATGATACTCAAAGATCAACCACTAGATATGTGTTCAAACTTGAATATGGAGCAATCTTTTGATGCAACAAGAGACAACCAATAGTCTCTTTATCAACCACTAAGGTTGAGTATCGTGCAACAACAATGGTAGCACAAGAAGGTGAATGGATAAAATAGCTAACGGTAGATCTCCATCAATTAATGGACTATCCAATAGAGCTACATTGTGATAATCAGTCAGCAACTATCTAGTAGAAAATCTGGTGTTTCATTTAAGAACCAAGCATGTGGAGGTACATTATCACTTTGTTCCATAAAAGTGCTACAATGAAAAATCAAGATAAAATATGCTAAGATAGAAGACCAAGTTGTAAACTTATTTACCAAAGGAATCAACAAGAACAAAATATGAAGAATTTAGAAGGCAACTTGGTATGACTTCAAGAACAAGAGAGTAGTCGGTGAGGGGAAGTGTTAAAAAGACACTGACATCCTCTCTCTTGATCACTCTAGAAGCTTCCTATTCTATATACATGAAAATATCTATTATATAAACTTTCCATAATATTCGAGAATAACATTATCTAGAAAATTATAGAAAGTTTAAGTAAGTTAACAACTAACTTTAGATGGGTATAAAAGGAGCCAAGCTCTGTAATAAGTGAGTGAGTGCAAAAGCAATTAAAAAGGTGTGAGCAAGTACATGTGAGTGTGTGTGTTGTGTAATAAAGTAATAGGTGTATGTTAGTTTGGAGTGGAGAATTGGTGATAATATTGTGATTGTAAAATACTACAATTAATATATCATGTTTTGAGTTAGTTTTTCTAAATTAAGTCCTCCGCAGACCCTAATAAAAATCTAACAGTTTCATCATAGAAGTACATCCACAAAACTTTGATTTAACAAACGAGTCAACCTTGTTCTCCTGTATGTAGCATCAATAATACGAACTGACAGGCAAACTTCTTCGGTTGATATTTGACAAGTGGACCCTTTATTGCATAAAACTTCCTAGAAGCTACTCATTGCAGTACATGATCGTAATTGCTCACTGCTGAGTGATCGACAATCAAAATTGTTCAAAACATCCCTGTCCACAGCTTGCAAAATAATAACACTTGCAGAGTTGTCTACGATTTGTTTTTACTTGATAGAGGACAGAACTTAGAAAGGCAGATATGGTGGAAAGGAATGCTGATTTTAGCCTATCTCTTCATTTCTAATGACATAAGGCTCGGGATTCTAAGCGAGACTTAAATTTTTCACAGGACGTACATGGAATTTAAATCTGTTTGTTTGGATGAACATCAAATAGCCAAGTGGTCGACTGCAACTACAATCACAATCATAGTGTTATTTAAAAAAAAAAAAGTTCAGTGTTTTTTTGCCTAATAGATCAGAACCTCCGCGTCGCTGAAAGTACTATACAGCCCGAATATTTCAGGTCTGTGGAGCAAGAATTATTCTGATCAAGTGGTGAGCAATCAAATCCAATCAAATATGATTATTCAGACATCAAGATATAATATCTTCAAGAATCTTCCATCATGTCTATCTAAGGCCGGGCGGCCTAGCTGAAGGTGACCCCAGAGCTACCTCAACTGTGATAAAACTGATGCCCCTACTTACCGGTCAGTCGATATGAAAATCCTTGAAGAACAAAGGAAGGCAAACTAATTTTCTTCCTTACCCCATATTACACGCAATTTATTTCATAGAAATACACAGATTACATGCTAGTTGCTACTGATTGACCTGAAGCTGAAACTAAAAAGGACAGCTCCAAGTATTTCCCTAACTATAATCAGAAGTTGGAGCAACCTACATAACCTGGAAAAAACCATGTTCCAACTGTGAAAAATACGAACTAAACCAGCCTCCATTAGACACAAAAGTGATGATATAAGATGAAAGAAACAAGGACCTGTACGCCTTTTTTGACATGTTTAAAGACCTTATTCATGGTTTTATATCTTAATCATCCCATGGTACATTCAGGTCATCAGATACAAAAGTATCCATGTCCTCCCAATTCGAGTAGCTACCAATGTCCATCCCACTTTTTGCATTTAGCACTGGCCATGGATGAGTAAGACTGCTGCTAGTGTTAGGCATGATGGTGGTGATGGTCGAATCCTCCATAACTTCTTGAGTGTAACTATATGCATGATTTGGAGGCTGAAAGGAGGTCGAAATTGAAGATGGGTGAGTGTCAATATAAGAGCTTGACGCTGTAGAATAGGAAAAGTTTAAGCCTCGATGAATTTGAGGTAGTGGTACAGCTGATTCGAAAAGGAAAACATCGTTGTTGGTATCGAAATTTCCACTGTGCAAGTTACCGCAGATAAATGAATTCTGCTGCAAACCTGAAGAGGGCGGATTGATTAATGCTTGATAAAGAATCCCAGACATATCTTTTCGATCACCAGGTATAAGAGGAAGCTTTTGCTTTTGCTTCTCGGCCCCAGCCATTTGGGGATTGACCCTACTGCTATTGTTGATGCTTCCGATACTGGTGCTTCCTGTAGCTGTGATAGTAGTGGTTGTGGCGGTAGTGTTGTTGAGACCCTTTTTCGATGTTTTGGGACGCTTGTTTTTGCGTCCACCACCAATGGGGACATTACGAAGATTGCCACCTTTAGTCCAGTGCCTCTTGCAAGTCTTGCAGAAATGCCTAGGCTGGGACTTATTGTAGTTGTTGTAGTAACAGAACTTAGTATTTGTTGAATCGCACCTTGGGCACTTTAAGGGCTCTGATTGATGCAGCTTTTGACCCTGTTGCCGTCTAATCTGGGGAGGTTTTGATAGCTCCAAGGTTTGAGCTTGCAACAGTGTCTGACTCCAATCTATTCCATGATCACCAGAAACCTGCTTGGAACTCAACCCCATGTTAACGAATTCCCTAAATCAATGTACTAAATGAACCAAGTCCAACAGAGATTTTAGCAAGAAAATTATGTTTATAATCGGATGAGGATTAAAATTTCTACCCTTTGGATCGAGGAGCTAGAAGAGAGATTATCATAAAGAATAATAGGAGGGTAAGATTCTTCCTTATAAGCCAACTAGTGCACAAGATCAAGGAAATTGGTGATTTGATGGTGTCAAGTGCAAGGAAATGCTTAGGAAGGTGATAAGAAGTGTGCATGCCTCTTTCCCTTAATCTATTTCCCTATATACCTATCTGTAAAACATGTCAAAGGAAACAAGAATGATGGTAGGAAGAATTTAAGAAGCTGCAGACTACTCAAGCGCTCTTTCTGTGTGGTCCAAGACTTCCAATTGATTTTATGTATGTGTAGGGTAGTAACGGCGATGAGTAATGTAATAATAACCTTCGCTTCCCCCTGTCACATTTTTAAAGAGGACAGAGGGAGGAGAATGAAAAAGAGATTTCCTTCGTCCTTAAGGTGAAGGTGGGTTTTCGACAAGTGGAAGTCTAAGCACCGTTGATAGTGCCTTAGGTGCATGAGTTGTAAAGGGACGTAGATGTTACATGTTCACATCAATAATTTGGTTTTACCCGTCGGAAGAAAAACCAGAGGCCTATCTGTCGAGATGGTCTGGGAAACTAATCAACCCTTTCATGGGTCCCATTTTTTCTTAACCGATTGGGATTTGGGAGGGACCAAGGGAGATTGGGTTCCTGCACGGCGAGAAGTGAAAAAAAAAAAACAAAAACAAACAGTTGCTCTCGTGTGATCCAGTAAGAGAATGTGGTGAAAACCATGCGCCTGTGAAATTGCAGTTACGTGTTACCAGTATTTGGCGTATTTGCTTCATGCACACGAAACTCTGACTGTGACTGTTTGGTCAGATCATTTTCCTCTCTTACTATATTCTTACTGTTTGTTGAATTGAACTAAACGTTTTATCGGCACTTTGTTTTGCTTCTGAGATAAACCAATTGTGTAGGATTGCATTAGTAAGAGGGACAGATCCTGTTTAAACAAAAACCTGAAAGGAAGCACTCATGGATGAAATATTTGCATTTCCATCCTATATATAGAATAAGTTAAAGCTGAGTTAAGTAAATAGTATTTGAGGCGTGTTGCAAATAGTTAAGATCTTCGGTTCGTATACTCTATCCTCTAATCTGATATATAAATAAATGATTGAGATTTAATAGGACAGAGTATCAGTCACTTATTGCAAGTGGCTATAGGCTAGGTTTAAACCACGATTCCGATTTGACACTGAAAGCTTGTAAACGACAAGCAACAGGAATCTCAACAACACTAGCATATTGAGAAAATGAAAACGTTGTGTGAGAAAGGGAGTAAGGCAGGTAGATTATTCCTGCAAGTTGGCAATCCCACAATTAGAACTTATAATTAGGACAACGATTGCCACGTGCAAATAATTAAACCACGAACAAGACATATTGATAAGCAAATTGTGTTAGATATTTTTTAATGCGAAATTAGCAAATCAAACATGGTCGGCTCGGTTAGGTATAAAGTGATCCACTTTAGATGTGGCGTTCTCCTTCCCAATACCAAAAGAGATACGACAAGGATGTCGAACAATTTGGAAAGCGATACAGCAAGACCTTAGCTTAGTTTTCATATATTAAGTAGAAAAACAGTCTGAGCTTTCCATCATAACACATCAATGCGATGTCTGAGTAGCATAATTAGATAGACTAACACAAAAGAGGATTATAAAGTTATAATATATATCAAACAGACGACCATAGCGCGTGCATGCCAACGGTCTGGTGGCCTTTAGGATTGCCTTTAATTTTGTCAGGCTCAGGCATCTTTGTCCTTAATTTAATACGTTAACGTGAAACATAATAGTCCAAAAGGATGTTCTCCAACTTGGGGTCTCCATTGGTATTTTGGTTGGACCACTCGTGCAATTCCAGGTTGGAACATAGATTTTGAGGTTGGTGCATCGTTTCTGTTTCAAAGTACAAATTCACTTTGATTCATTTGGATATGCAGAACCTTTGATGCTACGTAATGGATTATGACCCATGAACAAGCAACGGTGGCAAAGTGAACCTACTATTGCTCAAAAGAGGTTGTTCAAAGTCTTGAAACTAATCTTCCTAAATGTCTTTTTAATTTAAAATATTGAAGATTCTAATTATGCAAAAAAAAGTTTTGTTCACCTGACTTTAAATTTTAAAAATAATGATTGATCAAAAATAAAAAATAAAATTTTAATGCTATTTAAATTATTAAAATAGTGAATATAAGTTCTACTAATCTAAAAAAAGAACACACATATATATATATATATATCTTAATCTAAAATTGACATTCAAATTATTTCATATGTTAAATAAGATGATCAACTCAATATAATATAATGTCTCTTTTTCAAAAATTATAAATTACAATGCATACTTATCATGTGTAAGCCTTAACATATATTAACTTAGAGTCAAATGTACAAACTATCTTTGGCCATTAGTGGGACATCTAACTCATATATTTTCTTTAACAAAAATATCATATTCTTGTCTTACGCTCTACATCTAATTAGTTGGTTGTAGTTTAGTGACAAATTTATTTAAATTTATTTTTTTATTTTATATATATTTAGATGTATATAATAAAGTCTAGGTAAATATGCAATGTGAATGAAATTATAAAGAAATCATAAGTATGAGATTTATTTTGAATTTATGGATTATCTCTAAATTGTTCATAGTTACTGTTCTATTAAAACAGGACATTAAAAGAGTGTAAAAAAAGATTAGCATATGTTATGTTTCTTTCTTATGAAAAAAGTAGTCAATTTCATATACTAAAGTATAGAAATAATTAAACAAACGTATAGGAACTTGTTAGAAAATAAGTTCATTAAACTAATCCCACATTAGAATTTCCTTTGAAGCACTGCTTGTATATCTATGACAATTCTCATTGTAATGATCGTATAAGTGATTCTTTAACTTGATATGTCACCAAAGTATCATGATCGTATAAGTGATTCTTTAACTTGATATGTCACCAAAGTATCTCATATATGGATTGTTACGTCTTGATACCATTTGTTATCTATTCTACTCAAAGGTAGCTCAATCGATAATCATTGGATAAAACATGAACTATATGAAAATAGTTGAGTAATCAATATATGATTTATTACCAAAAAGTGATTTGGGATATTATTATGTTGTTTACGATTAGTATTGATTCGGAAAATTTTTCGCTAAGATTGAATTGTACTTTGTAAAATTATTTACAAATATCACTAATAGAATCAAGTACTAATAGTGGAGAAGTAATATGATTGGACTCAAATAGAGTAGACATTAATTTCATACTCTATGTCTAATTGAAATATTATATGATGAAATGACTGAATTATACAAAAAATTAATGCTTGAAAATGTTAGTCAAAACCACTTTGACATTCTTAAATATTTGGGTAGTTATGAAACATTTCCATACGACTGCATCAATAGATACAAATTATTTAATTAGAGAATTATAATTTATCTAATCCTAAATATGATTTTAGATTATAATTTGTATCTATTGTCAACATATTTAAGAACATAATGAGTTACACACAAAGAACTCGTTATAAAAAGAAAATGAAAGTTAGGCATGATTGTAAAATTTGAGAAATTTTATGATTAAATATGAAATATTTAACAAATAAAGACCAATATGGGATATTAAATATTTAAGGCCTAATTGGTGTCTAAGTGTAATTAATTATAATTATAATTAAAGAAAACTTTAATTTTAATTAAATTAATAAAATTTCCAAATCTATTGTAAATAGGCTTAGGCTTCAAGGGAGCTAGTACTTCTTACTTGACCCTCTCTACAACACAACAGTTGTAGATTTCTCTAAAAAAATTTTGTGAATAATGTTAGAGGAAAGACACTTGTGCAGCTATAGTTATTAAGATAAGCTAATTCAAAAAATAGTTCTACAGAAATGACAAAAAAAGAATTAAACTTTATAACAAGATATGAATTATGACTCATATTTTTTTATATTTTATATCTTAATCGTGTGATAGAATTTTAAGTGATCCTAGCTTCGATAAATCTAATAAAAAGTTTGGTTATTGTTTCACTATGTAAGGGATATGATCTCTCCCCAATTTCCCAGTAGTAGTATCAAAACCGACTTTAATTCTATAATTTGACTAAATATATTTGATTGTTATTTGTATTTAATTTTAGAATTAAAAATTGCAACTCCTAAAAGATTGAATTATATTTAACTTGAATTTTAAAAAATTCATATTATTACCTTATAAGCCTTAAAAAATCATATTTGGATATGACTATTAATTTGAAAAGGTTCAGATTTTTAGCAATTCAGAATATGGAATTATGATGAAACCCAAGAAAAAAACCAAATGTTTTATTAATGGGTTGGTTGCTTTACAAGACCTAAAATCTAAAATCATTCATAATAAGGCATTGAATTTTAAAGTGAGTGGGAATTGTTGTTGAAATCTTTATGGTAAGACGTTGGTTTATGCCTTAACATAAAAACTTAGTGATTGAAATTCTTACTTACTCCACTAAATAATATATATATATAGACATATACATATATATTAATTTTCTTGGAGTTAAATGTATTGACTATCTTTAGTTATGGTAGTCATTGGTGGGACATATAACTCATATAATTTCTTAACAAAGTTACCATATTGTTGATTTATGCTCTACAGTCAATCAGTTTATTATAGTTTAGTGAAAAGACTATCATATGTTATTAACCATTAATAGAATATAAAAAGACTATCATATGTTATATCTCTTCCTTATGAAGGAAGTAGTCGATCTCATGGACTAAAGTATAGAGATACTTAAACAGACGCATGGTACTTGTTAAAAAGCAATTTTCTGAACTAATCCTATATGAGAATTTCATTTGCAGCATTACTTGTAAGTTTATGGAAATTTCTATTGTGATAATCTTATAAATGATCCTTTGACTTATATAAAGAGTCTCATCTTTATCAATAGATATAACTTATTTAATTAGAGAATTAAAGATAAATTAAAGAAGTCTAATTTATCTAATCCTAAGTATAAGTTTGGATTATAATTTATAACTATCTTCAACATATTTGGGACCTAATGGATCATGCATAAAGACAGGTTAAAGAGATAAAATGTTTTTGATCAAGTTAGACTTGGATGTAAAATTTGAGAAAATTCATAATTAAATATGAAAACATTTAATAAATAAGGACCAATATAAGATATTAAAACTTGTTTAATCACACTTGGTGTTTAAGTAGAATTAATTGTAATTATAATTAAAGCAAATTTTAATTTCAATTAAATTAAAGACATTATTTATTTAATATATATTTACATTATGTATTATTCCTAAATTATTCATAGTTATTGTTCTATTAAAATTGGACATTAATAGAGTGTAAAAAGACTATCATATGCTATATATTTCTTGCTTATGAAGGAAATAATCAATCTCATAGACTAAAGTATAGAGATACTTGAAAAAACACTTAATACTTATTAAAAAACAAGTTCACTGAACTGGTCCTATATGAGAATTTCATTTGGAGTATTACCTTTATTTCTATGGAAATTCTCATTGTGATAATTATATAAGTGATCATTTGACTTGAGATATCACTTAAGTATCTCATATATGGATTTTTATGTTTTGATACTATTTGTGATCTATTTTAGTCAATGGTAGTTCAATCGGTAGTCATTGGATATAACATGAACTATATGGAGATAGTTGAGAGATCAATATAAGATTTATCATTCTAAAGTGATTTAGGAGAATGTTCTATTGTTTACGATTAGTATTGATTAGAAAAATTCTTGGCTAAGATAGAATAACACTTTGTAAAGTACTTTACAAATTTCATTAATAGAATCAATTGCTAATAGCAGAGAACTAATATGATTAGATTCAAATAGAGTAGACATTAACTCCATATTCTGTGTCTAATCAAAAAATTATATGATTAAATGATTAAATTTTACAGAAAATAATGCATAGTTTATTCAAAACTACTTTAACATTCCTAAATATTTGAATGGTCTTAATGTAGTGCCAAACTCCCATCTTGATCTATGGATGTAAATTATTTAATTAGAGAGTTAAAGATGAATTAAGGAAGTTTAATTTATTTAATCCTAAATATAATTTTGGATTATAATTTATAAATATTGTCAACATATTTAGGAACCTAATTGGTCATGCATAAAGAACTGGTTAAAGAGATAAAATGTATTTTGATCAAGATAAACTTGATTGTAAAATTTTAGAAACTTTATAGTCAAATGTGAAACATTTAATAAATAAGGGCTAACATGAGATATTGAATTTTATTCAAGCCCAATTGATGTTTAAGTATAATTAATTGTAATTTCTAATTAAAGCAAACTTTAATTTCAGTTAAATTACTAAAATGTTCAACACATATTATAAATAGGCTTAGGCTCCAAATGAGTTAGTACTTCTTAATTAACCATCTCCACAATAGTAGTAAAGTTCTCTCAACATATTATACCGACACCATCAGAGGTTAAACAAATTTGTGATTAAAGTGGTTGAGATGAGCCGATTTCAAAAATGATTTGAAGGAAATGATAGTAAAATAATCAAGCTTTGAAATAAGAAATGAATTGTGATTCATATTTTATATGTTAATTTTGTTATAGAGTTTTAAGTGATCTTGGATTGGCAAATTCAATGAAAAAGTTTTGTTATTATTTTACCATGTGCGGGATAGGATCTCACCTCAATTTTCCTATAGTTGTATCAGAGCTAACTTTAAATCTCTAACTTGACTAAATATATTTCATTGTTATTGGAAATCAATTTTGGAATTAAAAATTGTTGGGCCCCGGTTTGCATTAAGCATGTTTATATTATTTTGAGGATTTTAGTTGGTTGGAATAATTTGAGGAATTTATTGCTTAAGTTATGAGTATTAAAGGAAGAAATTAGTGAAATTAGATTTATTGAGAATTATGATTTTATGATGCATTGTGAGTATTAAAAGAATTATATGAT
>JAOTAZ010000002.1:30784790-30802997 GCA_025629785.1 Erythroxylum oxycarpum | reverse complement strand
ACACTTATACATATTACAAAATTTTTCTATTCTATGCTACACATATACATATTACAAAATTTAATATCATTTAACATTATGATTGAAAAGTAGAATTACATCTTTATATTTATATATTAATCCAAAAGGAAAACATGCAATTTCCTTTATCACATATACAATCATTTTCTAATCAAAAGACACATCCAAAGGTACTTTTACTCCTAGATGTTGACCTTGGTCCCTGCAAATGTTCCCTATACCTTACTCTTATGAACCAGACCTACACAGATTAACATTCGTGCTAAACTTGAAAGCTTAGTAAGGAAAACACATAGTTTGGATGACCATTTAAAGCAGTTATCCCCTAAGCACACACGTTCAGAAATATCACAACTCATATACTAAAAATTCATCTTCATGAACTAAACATTGATATTAAACGCTCATTGATACAAATTATCAACACAAATGCAAATACTCATCAATACCAATTATTTATATTGTCATGTTGTATTTCTTATTTATAAACATTTACTTCACTTTCTGTTTTAGGCCTGCACATTTCCGTGGGCGTAGATAACAGAAGCTGTGGATATCCGAAGAAATCAAAACTGTGGATACCTAAAGACATCAAATTGTGGATATCCGAAGGCATCCAATGGTGTAAACATTATAGTCTCGAAATAAAGACATAATTGGTGTCAAACTGTAGCAGCTGCACTGTATCCCTATAGGCACGGATATACACCACCAAGACAATAAAACAGGGAGTCAATTCCATGATTATAAGTTCATTCCATACTAGGCCAGACCATAATAGGCTTATATACATTCTCATTATAAGACTAAGATTCTCATTATAAGAATAAGAAGGGGTCATTCGAGCGTATCGAAATAGGTCACTGTAATGTTTCCTTTAACTGTTTGCCAATTTCACAATTTATATATTGATAAGTCATATGATATACATTTCAATTTATAAAATTTGTATTTGTATTCATACATGCAAGTCATAACTTACAACCATTAGAAGGGTGTGAAAATCACGCTTGTATAATCTTACTATACACATATGAGCAATAAATATGCATACAAATCATTTATGTACATATAAGGTTTCTTTGGAATGCATTATGCTCAATCTTAGGTTATGTTTAGTTAGGGGTTTTATTATGGAATGGAATGGAATGTAATATTATTCTATCATTTGTGAGGAGGTTTTTAATGGAATGGGATGGAAGCGGAGGGTTTCATATTACATTTCATTTCTTCCTAAACAGAAAAAATAGAAAACCTCCGATTTGGAGGGTTTAGAATGGAATGTAAAATGATAAATATGTAATACCTAATATAACCCTACCCTAATACCAAGCAAGACAATACATTTGGGCATCGGTAGAGGAAGAGCACCATCTCCGAGTAGCAGTGGATGGTTGTCAGCGATGAGTGTCATAGCCAACAACCATGACCATACAAATCAGCACTTTTCCAAACCTAAAAAACGCTCTGAAATTGAAGAAGCATTGGTCTATTCCTTAGATGAGGAAGAAAGAGTCATAGTTGTGACTTGTAAGGGGAGAAGATAGGAGAAAACAGAGAGAGAGAGAGTTAACTGAAGAAGAAGAGAGTATAATAGTCATTTATTATTATTATACATACATTACATACATTTCATTCCATCCAACATCCAAACAACATTTTACTATACTACATTATGAACTCTTCCATCCCTCCCAAACAACAATTTTCTAATATTACATCCATTTCCATTCAATTCCATTATAAATCATTCTATTCCATTAAAAACTTTACGTCCAACCAATCACAACCTTAATTTCCAATGTTCAATCACCTAATTCACATATGATAAGTCATATTTCATTTATTTCTAGGTGTTTGAAAAGTTTTATACACATTCAAAAAGGTTTAGATATGTTTCGGTAAAAATTGGAAATGAAAACAAGCTCAAAATAATGTAATTTGGGCTAAGCCTACGGTGATCTAAAAATAGGCAAACAATTAGTCTAAAAGCAATTCACATGGACTCCAGTTGTTCCTTAATATGAATAAAGAAAAAATTCAAACTAGGTTTTTAGGTCTTTTAGAAATTTATTACCCTACGTCTCCAAGTTCTATAGCACTAATAATTAGACCATTTGAACTTCCCAATCATGATATATAAACCAAATATCATAAGCTACTCCAAAATAACAGGGGCAGCATTAGGTCACCATTTTCAATCCGAATTTCCAATATCATGAAGCCTAAATTAAGTCAGATTCTCTTCTAGAGATTTCTATTTCTATGTCTTATTTTTCATATGCAACTGAATCACTCAATTTAGAGCTCTTTAGGCTGATTTATAACCCAAACAATGTGATTGGTTCAACAAAGCCTAGACAAAATTTTACTACACGATACTCTCTTGTCATATTCAACCAATTCTATGCAAGATAATACTAAAATAACACTAAAGCATCATCTCAACAACTATTCCAATCCAAATGAATCTTTACATCCATTAAATATATACACAAATAGAAATTATACTAAGTGTAGTTCCAAACCTTAAAATTGGCAAAGTAGTTCTTCTAATGCCTTTTCTTGCCTTCCTTTTTGGCTTTGCTTAACTCACCAACTAGAAACACCACAAATACACATCTTAATCCCATTTCCAACCTTTTAATTTCAGTTATTCATAATCAAAGCAAGAAAAATGAAGATGAGAAAACAATCCATAAGCATTTACTTTGATTTTCACCTAGGATTAGATTGATTCCTTATGCAAAATAGAGTGATTAAGGAGATGGAATGGAGAGAGATAAGAAGAAAATTTTTTGCCCTACATACACATCCCCCTCCCCTTTCTTCTTTTCCCCTCATGAATTTTTTAGTTTTAGACATATGTTTCAATCCCATTTGACCATATGTTATAATTCTATTGTACCATATGTTACAATCTTATTAGACCATGTTTTACAATACTGTTGGACCAAGTGTTACAATTCTATTAGACTATGTGTTACAATCTTATTGGACCATGTGTTATAACGTTATTGGACCATGTGTTACAACTCTATTAGACACACATAAGCTTTAATCTTATTGGCCACACATGCTTTAATCCAATTGGTCCATGTGTTGACTTTAGGAAAATTGCACATTGGTCATTCTTCTTCCTTTAATTCATACATTGGCCTATAATCTTATTAATTAATTTCATTTTCCTATTTCTTAATTTTCTAATGGCATAAATTTCATGCAATTTGGTTAATTATTATGGGAGTTATACCCAAAACATTACAGACTGTTCAAAAACAGGGACATCAGTTATAACTCAATTTCAAGCCAGAATTCAAAAATCTTATAGGTAGAATCAATTTTTAGTTCATTCATGAAAGTTTTAAATCTATATTTTTAGTTTAATCTCTAATTTAAATTATCCAATTTGGAGGTTTATAGGCTAAGATATGGCCAAATTATAGAAGTTTGTTTAGTGGAATCTATCCATCCAACTAGATACGTATCCTAAATCAACTAACTTCGATCTTATCATGCAAAAGCAACACAAAATACATCATATTTAACCAACATCTCATTTGCTTTTGGAATACTTCTTTTATCAATCCCCCTCACATCATGCTCATAAATCCATGCAAACATATCAAAAATTCTCATTCATATTTCATGTCTAAGGAGATATATTCATGCCAAAACGAACAAATTATCCATTTACCCATATCTTTTACATTAAGTTTCATTGTGTGTCTTACCATACTTATGCACTTAATTCGTTCTATTCACTTTTTCATATGTCCTAGATATGCTATAATATTTATAGGGTAAATGTTGGAGGCTTACATTTATTGCTATTCCTATGTTCGGAGGGCAAACGTAAAATCGTATAGTTTTTCATTTGTAACGTGCAAGTTTCATGAAATCATAAACCAAAAAGGAGAGAAAGGAGAATCATCTGTGCATTTCGAGGACATAAAACTAAGATGATATGGCCTTCCTCAATTGGTCCTTACAAATGCTTCTACTTGGCGTTTTTGCGAGTGAATGGAGAAGAGAGAAAGTCATCGCTCGTCCAAATCAAACTGGACCCCACTTGAGTGGGACCCATATAACCTCAAACCCGACAGAGATCTTCTTGTGCTTATTCTAACTCGGCGTTTCCAAATCTTAACATCCAGTGACGAAGCCAAAGGCACCGACCAATTCTCATAAAAGGGCCCTTACCTGCACCATCACTCTATGTGCCTCCGCTTTCTCAGGGACATGCATATTTAGTAAGATGGAGAGAGACTCTTTTTATGCACAATAAAGATCCAAACTTTACTGTATATTGTGCATATATTTTATGGTATTAGAATGTAGAGAGAAAATGCGCGTCCTGGAAAATGGGAATATCGATGTTGGGAAGAATAAGTACAACAGGATGGACTCGGATTCTGCAGAGGACGATATCGTGTTGTCCAGAAATGGGCAACGACTACTGAGAGGAGATGGTTTTAATGGGAGAAATGATACAACGAAATATGTGTTTGCATGTGCCATCTTTGCCTCCCTAAATTCTGTGCTTATGGGCTATGGTTAGTCTTTCTCTTAATCCTATTCCCCCATGTCTATATATTTCTTATATGATCTCTGTGGTTATTGTTTCATATGGTTAAATTTAACCCACATGTCTGACAATGTTCGTTTATTGTGTTATATTACATCTATTTCCTCTGTTCTTCTGTACTACTTTGTTTCAATTGCCTTAAGAGGACTTTCATTACCATAGTTCCGAATAGGTTAAATAATTGGAACACAGTTGTCCTAAAGTTAATCTGGGTTCTCTTTATTTAAGATATACCAAATATTTTGATTGTGTAAGAGGTAAAATGTGCAAAAGGTGTTTTCTTTTTTTATTTACAAGATAATCAAATGTCTGATTGGGGTAACAAGAACAAAATCATTTGTCAATTGAAAATACAAGTATAATGTTCTTGAAGGAGAGTTCTGAGTTAGGACTTGTTAGGGGATGATACTCTTATTATCTAGTTAGCAGTTATAGGAGAGAAGAAATGGCATTGGTCGTTGAGGATCTTAATTATATGCTGAAAGTTCAAATTTGTTTTGTGTTGAAATGAGTTTCTAGGATTTAATTGCTAGATATCAGGAATCCAATCTGCTACATCAAAATTTTGTGTACTTACCACTGATCCCATTAGACAAGATTACTTAAATTAGTTTTATATCTTTCATAACTGTGTATTGGTTCTCATTATTACATTACACTCCAAATTGTCAAATTGCAGAAGATCCATCCATTACCTACATTAATGAACATACGAGCAAGTGAGAAATTTTCTTGTATTAGTTCATTCACTGTCCAATATAGGATAGATTAGATTTGTCGTTTGTCATTGATCCTGATCACTTTGCAGATGTGGGTGTCATGAGTGGAGCTATTATATTTATTCAGGAAGATCTGAAGATATCAGTGTTACAAGAAGAAGTTCTTGTTGGAATTTTGAGCATAGTTTCGATTGTGGGTAGTTTAGCAGGAGGAAAGACATCAGACGCCATTGGAAGAAAGTGGACAATAGCTCTTGCAGCTTTTGTCTTTCAATCAGGGGCTGCTATAATGGCTTTGGCACCCACCTTTAGAGTAATTATGATAGGCAGAATCTTGGCAGGGGTAGGGATAGGCTTTGGAGTTATGATTGCCCCAGTTTATATTGCAGAGATATCACCCTCTGTTGCTAGAGGATCGCTTACTTCCTTTCCTGAGATTTTTGTGAATCTGGGAATCCTTCTTGGATATGTTTCAAACTATGCCTTCTCTGGGCTACCAGTTCATCTTAACTGGAGAATTATGCTGGGTGTTGGGATACTTCCCTCCATTTTTATGATTCTGGCACTGTTTGTGATTCCTGAATCCCCAAGATGGTTGGTTGTGCAGAATAGGATTGAAGAAGCAAGATTAGTACTGTCTAAGACAAACGAAAGTGAAAGTGAAGTAGAGGAGCGGTTGAGGGAGATACAATTAGCTGCTGGGCTTGAGAGCGAGGAGAAATATGAAGCTAAAGCTGTATGGAATGAAATCGTAAATCCCTCGCCTCCAGTTCGAAGGATGATGATTGCTGGTTGTGGAATTCAAGTTTTCCAACAAATTACGGGCATTGAGGCGGCTGTATATTATAGCCCAACCATTTTTAAGGACGCGGGTATCAAGGGAAACAGTCAGATTCTTGGTGCAACTGTTGGTGTTGGAATTACAAAGACTGTTTTCATTTTGGTAGCTACGTTTCTTATTGATAGAGTGGGTAGAAAACCTTTGCTTTATGTAAGCACAGTTGGAATGACAATCAGCTTACTTGCTCTGAGCCTTACTTTATCCTTCACCAGTGCTGGAAAACTTGGAATTGCGTTGTCTATTTTGTCAGTTTGTGCAAATGTAGCTTTCTTCTCTGTAGGAATTGGCCCCATTTGTTGGGTTTTGACATCTGAACTCTTCCCTCTCAGACTTAGAGCTCAAGCGTCGGCTTTTGGTTCAGTTGGAAGTAGGGTCAGTAGTGGTCTGGTCACCATGTCCTTCCTCTCATTGTCGCGTGCTATTACAATGGGAGGAACCTTCTTTGTCTTTGCATTGCTTTCAACTCTGTCTGTTTATTTTGTCCACACGTGTGTTCCCGAAACAAAAGGTAAGTCTTTGGAGCAGATTGAGATGATCTTTCGGGAGGAAGGACTGTGGAAAAAGGATGGTGTTGAATTAGGAGATGTAGAACGGCTAGTACCCAAATGATTTATACAGGGAAATTAGTTGATTAATATTGGAAATATAAGAAAGTCTTAAACAGAAAAACTTTTCATAGGATCAGATATGCATCATTGAAACTTATCACTTACTTGAACGAGTTTCTAATTTTCACATGTCAAGGATTTTTCGCTATCTTTTGTTTTCTTCGCTGAAAACATAATAATTTTGTCCAAACACTTATATTACTTTGTCTTCATACACTAATCATAATCTTATCCCTTACGTAGTTTTAAATGATCATTTTATATTATGTTTTAATTTTTAAATACTATTTAACAATTAATATTAAACATTTTATCCTAAACCATCAGGCGAGTCCAATATTTATCATCTTCTACTCACATATGATGGGTTTAGATGATTAGTATTCTGCGATTTCTTATATTTATCTAATAACCAATGAAACCAACATACTACAAGAGTTTATAGTTAGGTATCTGTTAGGAATAAGCAAGATCTCAATTAATGAATTGATCATTGAGTAGATTTTATATGCATACTCTATGTCATATGTCACACTTCAATCCCCTTTGATCTCGTTTGTTTCATTATATCGCAAATGTAGACGGAGTTCAGCGAAATTCTTTGATTGGTTTTTTTCCCAAGGAAACAGCTCATTTTATTTTACCGATGGGAACAATAACCAATTAATCCTATTATAACAAAATAGAAAATTAGCAAAACAAAAAATAATAAAAATATAAAAGTTTTGATTTCTCAGTAAAGGGAAATATAACCAATAGTGGTTTGAATATATATACAACAAATTTCTTCTTTTAGATAGTTTCTACATATCTCAAGATAGGGACCCAAAGATTCATAGTGAATTTTGACAAGAACTTCTCTTAAAGTAGTAATGCATTGATCTAGTTGCCATCGAGCCATAGAAGACTATCTAAATAGATTCTTTTCTACTTATATGCTTTATCATCAGTTCTTTCATTTTGATGACCGCTACAATTACCTGCGTAATATCTAATTACACAAATAACTAAATAATTCCCACTTATTGATACATAGAGCCGAATAAGTATATCTTGAGTTCATACAAAAATGGGATCTCCAATAGTTGAAGACAAGAGATTCATATGAGAAAATATAATTAAAAGAGCCTCCATTGCCTCCAATGATAAAGGTACATAACGATCATTTGATCCCTATCAAAATCTACATTGAATCCCTTACGAACTAATGGATGTAAAGAATTAGTACATCATTCAAATGACATTCTTTTTTACATCTACACATTTCACTGTTCCATCGAAAATTCATTATGCCCTTACCTCACTCCAACTTGGTAGTTTGCACTACCTATCTAGGATTAAGCCTTACAATTTGACGACGGACCTAAAAGGCCACCTATAGATTCATTACATCTAATCAATGTAGATAACGCTCACATCCTCTATATTGCCATGTTTACTAGCATAAGGTTAGTCAATAGTTCTTCCTCATATATTGTCATCGCTTATTCTCCACGAAAAGAAGT
The DNA here is from genome assembly GCA_025629785.1 of Erythroxylum oxycarpum. Lineage (NCBI taxonomy): Eukaryota > Viridiplantae > Streptophyta > Magnoliopsida > Malpighiales > Erythroxylaceae > Erythroxylum > Erythroxylum oxycarpum. The sequence goes on along the minus strand of JAOTAZ010000002.1, from coordinate 30,794,715 downwards.
TCACAACCTATAGGCCTTTTACCTCCTTGTGGCATTGTTCTGTCAGGTTTTTGTCTATTGCAAAAAATTTCCTATTATTGCCTCTTGTAGGAGTTTGGGTTGTCTTAGTCCTAGTCTGGTTGATTATCCTTTCGGACCAACTATTGATCATCGTTTTAGTAAGCTATTGCCTCATCAATTGGCTCATAAGATGTAAGCCCCTCCTTGAGCGAATTCCTCCTTTTTTTTTTCCTCAACCTACAAGTATTAATAACCTTTTCCAACCATTATTTCCCTTCTAAAGGTAGGTTTTACGTATTACTCACCCAATTGTCACTGGAAACATCACTTTCCATCTGACTTGCATGTGTTAAGTATGCCGTTAGCGTTCATTATAAGCTAGGATTGAACTCTCCATGAGATTCTTAGTTGTATTACTTATAGCTTCCTTGTTTATTGACAAAGTGGATTCAGAATTGCTTTTCATTTCAAGGAACAACTTGTATCTATGTGTTTCATATTCGTTTAGAGTTCGATCTAAAAAATATAATCGTCCATAACCTCAACACAACCTCCCCCCCAATCCCACAAGCCTTTTAGCCACTCTCATTTGATCACAAGCCTCTTAGCCACTCTCATTTGACTCAACATGTTTTATTCAATGTGGGTAGGAGAAGACCCCTATTTGGTATTCTTAGAAAAAGAAAATAAAGAAATTAGAACCAAATTAAGATGATATGAATCAACCCCTTCTTCTTGTGCAAAAGATCCTACCATTTTCAAAGGAACTAAATTTACATCTCCTTTCTATTTCCATTTAAGAGTTCTTATATGTTTTCATTTCCCTTTGAGACTTTGAAAAATGGACAAATTCTTTTTCTTAGGAACACAAACAATATCTGTCACTATAAAGAAAAAAAGGCTAATGGTAACCTACTATTAGCTATTCATTTATTAACTACTTTATTTATGAATCATGATTTTTTTTTGTAACCTCCTCTTTCCTAGCAGGAAAAGATTGAACTTTGTGAAAAGGATGGTTCATTTAGATTGACATGAGAGTCCAATTACATTATATTGCCATAATCCATGTTGTATATTTAAGAGGATGACCTCTTTACTTCTTTCATGTTACTATCTTCTTCTCAGTGAAACCCTTTTTCCTTGTCACAGAGACAGAGTGATGCCATCAATTCATCATAGAATAAAGGAATCACTGAGCTAGGACCATTAACTAATACTAATAGAATATAAAATATATTAAATAAAATAATTATTTTTAATATATTTTCCACAGTTATGTTGCAGCCGTATGCTTTATGCAATCAATCAAATCAAATAAATATCCCTTCAGCATAAGATAGGTTATCGAAAGGACCTCGGAGACCCAACTAATTATGAAAATCATTATCATTCAAAAAATGGGTCCCTATTTGAAGAGTCCAAAGGATGATGATGCTCCTAGCTCATTGCTTTTATTGGTTTAAGATGGAGAATGACATGGAATTGTATGTCAAAACGTGCCTTATATGTCAATTGGATAAGTTAAAGGGGAATAATTAAGTTGGTTTACTATAACCTTTATTCGTTCCCAAAAGATCGTGGATGTCATTTTTTATTTATTTCATTAATGCATTTTTAAAATTGGACAACATGGTGATTGTAGATCGATTCTCCAAATAAGCAATCTTCATGCCAACACTAGCATCTTGTTCCTAAGACATCGCAATGAAGTTAATCTATAAGAACATGATTGTAAATCAGAAAGGATGTAGTTTCACACAAATTATGAATGGTTGTAGCCGCTATAAACTTTTTGATGATAACGAAAACAAAAAAATCAAATCAAAAAATAAAAATCAACATACAAAATTTGTTAAAGTAGTTCGGCACACCTTGCCTATGTGTGGAATCCCGTTTTCGAAGCCCAACATCGGACACGGAAGCATGAAGCTTGAGCTTGGAGGAAAGACTTGGAAATTGAAAATTTAGAAGAAAAGTCCTTTGGAAGCAAAGGTGGGCGTCACTGCGGCGACTGTGATCTCGTCGCGGCGAGCACACGCGAGGATTACGTCGCGGCGAATGATTTAACTTTCATCGCGATGTACCTACGATCGATTTGTCGCCGCGGCGACCAAATGGGTCTCGCCGCGATGAACGCACCTGACCTCAAAATCTAATGCAAACTTAGACTCTTTCAACTACTCAACGCCAACATTAACTCTACTAAATGCAACCATAATTTCCCAACAACCATCAGCAATTCAAACCCAAAACAAAAAGAACTTATGCATAAACACATGGAATTTCCAAAATCCAAATACATATTGCATTAATAATAAATGTAAGAGTTTTACAAAGCTTTAATGGTATTTCAAGCCATAATACATCAATCGAGTTCAAGAACCAAAAATACAAAATACACTTGAATTAATAAAACTTGAAATGCGACTAAAGCCTTGAATTCCCAAAAAGCTAACTTGAAAATACAAAAATATGACAATTCGGAGTGATGTCATAACTATTGACCTACTCGATCTCTTGCTCATCATCTAAATAGGGGGAAGAGAAAAGGGGTGAGCTATAAAGCTCGTGGGCAACAGTTTTATAACCGATAACAAGCAAAACCCTTAAAAAATATATTCATTTTCATTGAAGAATGAACATTGAAACATAAGGCACATATTTCTCAAAATTTTCTTTATCAAACAAATCATAAGCAACATATATCAAGCATGCATCAACTTGTTCACAAATCATAAACACATAGGCACATCGAAATGGTTTGGGTGGATCCAAAATAGAATGTACTACACAATTCCCCTAAGTTTCATCTAATTTTCGTTGATCTTGTCTTCACTCATTCGTCATTCCTATAAACCATAAAAGCATAAATAATCGCTCAACATAGAGCACAAAATTAACTTTATAATGCTAAAGCCACTGATGAATTGGTATATACTATGAATTTTCCAATAATATAGATGAGCAAAATGTTTGCAATAATAATGTTGTGAAATTGGGTTTACTGCAGGAGAATGCAAAACTAGGATTTGACTTCATTTTTATGGACGCTGACAAGAGAAATTACAAGCACTATCATGAACAGTTGATAAAATTGATGAAGGTGGGAGGTTTTATTACGTATGATAATACAATTTGGTATGGATCAGTTGTAAAAGAAGAAGATGCATGATCAAAGCCTTTGAGACCTCACCTAGAAGGCATCTTGGCATTCAACAAGCATGTAGCCACCAATCGATTATGGACTTACATTATGTAGTTGTAACGCCCCAACATATACCTTGGAAGTATTATAGCATGTCTAGGGTGTATTAAGAAGTGAACATAATGAATTAAGTGCATCTTAGTAAGAGAAATTATGGTACTTAATGTAAAAGACATAGGTTAAGGGGTAATTTCTTCATTTTGACATGGACATACATACTTAGAAGTGAAAAATGTAAGGGAACTTTTGATATGTTGCGTGTATTTATGAATATACTGTGAGGGGAATTTGTAGAAGAAATACCCCATTTGATTATGGAACTTTTGGGGGCTAAATTGGATGTGTTTTTATGTTGCTCTTGCATGATAAGACTAAAGTTAGTTGATTTGGTATGTATACCTTGCTGAATGGAGAGGTTCCACTAAACATTATTATGTAATTTAGCCATATATTGGCATTTAGACCTCCAAATTGGATAATTCTAATTGGATATTACAATAGAGACATAGCTCTATAATTTTAATGAAAGAACCGAAATTTGATTCTACCTCTAAGATTTTTGAATTCTGGTTTGAAGTTGAGTTCTCGCTAATATCCCTGTTTTTGAATAGCCTGTAGTGTTTTGGGTATAACTCCCGGAATAATTAACCAAATTGTACGAAAATTTACATTATAAAATTAAGACATAGGGGAATGAAATTAATTGATAATATTGTAGGATAATGTGGGAAGTAAGGGAAGAAGAAGGACCAATATGCAATATTTCTAAAGTTAACACATGGATCAATTGGATTAAGACATGTGTGACCAATAATAATAAAGAATATGTGTCCAATAGGAATTAAGCATATGTGTGAGTCTTGAAAGTTTTGGAATGGGGATATGGAGAGGGGAGATGCACGACATTTTGTGGGTTTTAAGCTCAGATTTTTCTCCTCTCCATTTCACCTTCTTCATCCCATCATTTTTCATGTACGAAATCAAGCCAATCTTAGGTGAAAATCAAGGTAAAATTTAGGAATTTTCTCTTCACCTTTATCTCTTCTTACTTTGCTTATTAAGGAATGAAATTATAAGGATTGAAGTGGGATTCAGAGGTTTATTTTGGGTGGGTTTTGTTCATGAGTCTAGCAAAGCCAAAAAGGAACGGAAGGAAACGCAATAAAAGGCCTACTTTGTTAATTTTTAGGTTTGGGACTTCACTTAGTTGATTTCTGCATTTGTGTATAATTGAATAGATATAAAGATTTATTTGGATGTAGAATGGTTGCTTGGATGTTGCTTTGGTGTTATTTTCGTGTTATCTTGCATAGAATTGGTTGAATATGACAAGAGAGTATTGTGTAGTGGAATTATGTCTAGGATTTGTTTGAGTTAATCACATTATTTAAGTCATAACTCAGCCTACAGACCTCCACATTTTGTGATTTTAGTTGCATGTGAAACCTAAGATATATAACTAAATATCTCTAAAAGGACTCTGACTTAATTCTGGTTTTATGACCTTGGAAATTGATATCGAAAAAGATGACCTAATTCTGCCCCTATTTTGGAGCAGTTTATGATAGTTTGCCTATATCTCATTATTTAGAAGTCCAAATCGTCTAATTGTTGATTCTATAAAAAAAAATAGAAAAATTTTCCACAAAATTTCCAAACCCATTTCTAACTTTTTCTATATGTAAATTAAGGAACAAGTAGTGGTATGAATGGAGAGAGTGTTTGTCACGACCGTAGCATTGTTTTGTTTCCAATTTCTACTGCATCTTATCTAAACTTTTATGAATGTGTATGAAAATTTTCAATTACGTAGAAATAAATGAAATATGACTTACCACATGTTAATTGGGAGACTGAACATTGGAATATAAGATTGAGCATAATGCATTCTAAAGAAGATTTACATGTACATAAATGATTTCTATGCATATTTATTACCCATATGCCTATAGTATGATTATACAAGTGTGATTTTGATACCTTTCTAATGGTGGTAAGCCATGAATTGCATGTATGAAGACAAATATAGATTTTATGACTTGAAATGTATATCATATGACTTGTCAATATATGAATGGTGAAATTGACAAATGATTAAAGGAAATTTTACAATACCTACTCTATTGTCTTGGTGGTGGATAGATGGGAATGCCTATAGGGTTACAGTGTAGCGGCTACAGTTTGACACCACTAGCGTCCATAGTTCGATACCTTTAGGTATTTATAGTTTGATACCTTCGGGTATCTACAATTTGATACCTTCTGGTATCTACATTTTGATATCATCAAATATCCATAACACCTGTTATCCACACCTGTAGAAAATGTGCAGGCCTAACACAGAAAATAAAGTAAAGAGATAGAAATAAGAAATACATATGACAACATAAATAATCATTATATGAATGAACATTTGCATTTGTATTGATAATTTGTATCATTGAGTGTTAAATATCAATTTTTGAGTTTTGACGGTGAATTTGTGGTATATGAAAAAATTATTGAAGCATGTTTGCATTGTTTATTTATGTTATCATTATTTATATTTGTGCGATGTTCATAAATATATGTGCTTGGCAGATGATTGCTATGAGTTGTCATCCAAACTATGTGTTTTCTCCGCTAAGCTTTCAAGCTTAATACAGGTATTAATCCGTGTAAGTCCAAGTTAAACGAGCGAAGTACAGGGTATATCTGCAGGGACCAAGGCCAACATCTAGAAGTAAGAGTACCTCTAGTTGTGTCTTTCGATTAAAGAATGGTTGTATATGTAATAAAGGACATTGTATGTTTTCTTTTAAATTACCATATAAATGTAAAGATGTTTTACTATTGTTAAATGATAATGTTAAGCATTGAGAAGTTTTGTAATGTGTATATGTATAGCATAGAATAGAATTGTATACCTTGAATGCATGTACAAGAATTTTGTTGCTACGTGTGTTGATGGTTGTAAGAGCCCTGTAGGTGTTACAATAGTCGTCTTTATTGAATATTCCCCTTTCACGTTTTCTTTAACAAAAATTATGGGTTTTTAGCATACATAACAAAGGCTAGCTAGCAAGAGCTGGCTTATTGGCAACCATTTTAACATAAGAAAGGAATATCCACATGAGTGCTAGAGGTAATACCGTCATCAACTATAATTCCTTATTTTTTGGTTTTGGATTTGAGCGATGTCAGTGCTACTACCTCATCGTCAGCTTCAAACTTGGTCATAGCTTCTTTCTCCAAAACTACCCATGTCTCTATACCATCTCCTTCTTTGGAATCAAAAAATGCAACAAAATTGCTTCTACACCAACGAGCCATGCTGACCCAAGCAGGCTTCCCCCAACCAAAGTCATTGTCGTATATCGGAAACCTGCATAGACTAGTAAAGTTGAATGGTACTATCTTTCCTTTCATAACTTCCTTATCCGTCTCATTCATCAAATTGTAGTATGCGTTTTCCACTTGAAGCTTCTTGACATAATCTGCGTCCACTTTCCTTATTGAGTCTCTCATTTTCCTAATGAACCCACCACATGTCTTAGTACTATTGTCCAGCACTGCTACTACAGTAAGGTCTATAAGATTGCCAAAATGTTGTTCCGACAGTGGCGGGTTCATTTTGGGACGCAAATTCACGGGATGAATTGCGATAAATGCCTTGTCAGTTTCAATATGCGCGATGCTTGTTATCTTTCGCCATATAAATGCAGTCAATGCTTCAACTCGTGTCGGTCGAATGACTTTTTCTGTACCATTACTATCGGTAAACTTGTCTCGAAGTGTTGCTATACTCGACGCATCGAACGTGAACATCTTTGTTGCAACTTTATCATTTGTGACCTCAAACACAGCGTTAAAATTAGGGACACTAACAGGCGGAAAAAACTTGTCGGAGACGAGAAGAGGGACGAATTTATTGCAATCACCCCGAGCAATGCTGGCCCAGCTCTGGAGGAACTTAAGGGATGACAAACCATCTCCGACCTTGTGCGACATGGCAAAGGCAACTGCCATCCCTCCACACTCAAAATATGTGACTTGGATAAAAGCAACTAAGTCACTTTCATGTCGGAGTCCATAAGGAAGCAATTTGTTAATATTAAAACAGTTTGGCTTTTGCAAAATGTCTTGGATCGCGCATTTCGCTATGGCTTCCGCGAAGTGGACTCCCTCGTCATTGCATTCCACATACTTGTTCTCTCTGAGGCGCCCTGCCACAGGATAAAACATAGTCAACGCCTGAGATAGAGATCTCTTAATTTGGAGGCACCTTTCTTTGTTTTTTGTGTTATGGTTGTCTCCCGAAAAATACAGGATCAAAGGCATATAAGTTGTAACCATCATTTGATCGATTCCGGAGAGTTGGTAGCGTCGGAGGTGATCAGCTGTTGGAGAAGATGGTTTGATTAGAGCTTGGGAGATCGATTCTACTTCTAGTCTCATTTCCTCTGACATTCTTTGAGAAAGTATAGTAATAAAAAAAATTGTAGTTCTTTTCCGAGTACTGCCTTGAGTAGAAATTTACGAAGTTTATATAGAAAGTTCTCAGTGGTTCTAGTTGGAATCCTTCCACTTGAATATGACAGAGTGAGTGTAGTGATCAGCAGTTGGGTACGACTGAACGATTGCCATCTTCAGAAGGTAAATGGTATTTTCTTATTTTTGTCTTCTCCTCAAGTACCAACCTGGAGTAGAGAAAGGGTTTTGCAAATGTTGTCTTCTTATAATGATACGGAAGAAGACACTTATGTGGCCAATTATATTCATACGTCCTCGTTAGGTTAGGTTAAACTTGTTTTCCACGCGACTTTATGCCCCTAATACTAGAAGTGTTTTTAACGATTCATATTAAAGAAATCTCTTGTTTTTCGCAAGAATATCCAAAGAAACTAGCTAGCCAGTTGACAAACTTTTCTCTCTGCAACACTATTTTCTAGTGATATACTCAGACAAAGATTTGAAAATATTGGATAGACCTTATCTATTAAAACCAGTTTTCCAGTAACCACGGAATGGTTCGGCTATAGTTTCTGGTTTTATAGAATACAGAAAAATGCTTTCTGACTTGTGGTTTCCTTGTTTCCATGTTTGGTTCTCCGTCGAGATTATTCGTTGGTGGGTTGTCTTCTTTCAGGAGTTTAAATTGGGAACATTGTCCTGCTAATCATAGAAGCTTGTTTAAACAACTTTTTATTAGGTGCCATAGCAAATCAAAGCTAACTTTTGTGGAAGCAAACTTTTGACTTCACCTAATGCATAAGCAAACCTTTATCTTCACCTAATACATTGTTTCAGCCTTTTGGGAACCATTTACTACTATCAATGTGATGCCTATATATCGCTTGAAAATTAGGTGATACAATAATTTTTAAATCGATAAATAGTTTAATTGTATTCCAAACTTGGATTTTTTAGAATAAGGAAATATTGTGTATCTCTCATATTTTGGACCTTATGCCACTTCCCATGTCACTAATTTTCTAGTCAACTGACTTCTTCTAACATTTAGGCCTTTTAATTTTTAGGCAAATAGATTGAATTCTTTTTATGCTATCAAAATGCAATTTTCTCTAACCTCTCTCATCTGTTTTGTACCTTATTACCCTTAAACTTTTCCCTTTTTGGAGCCTAATGTCCCCTTCTCTAGTTGGCTACGCCTGCTGGTTTTCCCAGAAAAGGACTCATTCGTCATAGAGGGCCTTGCCAAGGCCAGCCTTGACAAATCTATTGATGGTGAATCTTCTTACAAGTCCCTAAAGGATTTTCTAGTTCTTTCTCGATAGTTAGCACAACAACAAGCACGTAGATAGGAAGTGGGTCCATTTGGTGGGTCTCATTTGACAATGTCCCAGACTCCTTCATAGAGGCTTGGTTCATAGAACAAGAAGCTTAATATTCAACAGCCTAAGATTTTGATGAAGCATTTCCAGAAGGTGATAAAAGATGGAATATCACTATAAGAAAAGAGGTGAATAGCGACGAAAATTTAGAGACCGGTAATATTCTGTCGGTAATTACCAACGTCGGTAAAATAAGACGATAAGTAACCATTTACCGGCGGCAAAAAATTCGTCGGTAAATTTAGAACTCAATCGTCGTTTAAAAAATGTAACAAAACGACGTTGTTTTGATTAACATTTTAAAGCAGCTGCGCATCTCTCATCTCCCATCGCGCGCCTGCTTTCCTTTTCTTCTCCTCTCCGTCACTGTTGCCACCTGTGTCTACCGTCTACAACTATCGCCATCATCTGGTCTTTCCTTCGTCATGGAGGCTTGCGTCGTCGGAGTCCCCTGCTCCGACCACCTTAACTGAAGGTAATGTCCTGTTTAAAACCATCCTTTCCTTCCTCTACATACATCATTTGGTGGATTATGTTTTGGGTAATATGGAGTTGTTGTTTGATTTTAAATGTTAATTTGTGATTGTTAATGATAGGGTATGTGTTTGTTGGAGAATAATGGAAAAAAATATGGAATGTTGTGTTGAATTAGGGATGAAAACTGAGAAGCACACCAAGTGTTTGAGAAAATGCTTATAGATGTTTGTCTTGAATTGATGTTGAATTTGAATTATTGGTGTTCTTTTGGAAGAAGTTTAGAATGTATGTTGATATATTATAGTTGTTTATAAGAATGTTATATGGGTTTGAATTTGAAATTGTTGTTTCAATTTATTTAAAAATAAAAATAACTTATAATGTTAATATATGATTATGTATTGAT
>JAOTAZ010000002.1:30763064-30777551 GCA_025629785.1 Erythroxylum oxycarpum | reverse complement strand
TTCAATTTCGACCAATCTTGTCTTGATGCTTTTTGCAGGATTAAGCAAGCCTTAACCTCGCCACCTATTCTTCAACCGCCGGATTGGTCCCTACCCTTTGAAATCATGTGCGATGCTTCAGATTATGCTGTGGGAGCTGTTTTACACCAAAGAAGGAACAAGGTGGCCCATGTGATCTATTATGCAAGCAAGACATTGGATGATGCTCAAATCAATTATGCCACGACTGAAAAAGAGTTGCTAGTTGTAGTCTTTACAGTGGACAAATTTAGGTCATATATCGTGGGCTCAAAAGTGATAGTCTACTCGGATCATGCAGCCATCCGCTATCTACTTGCGAAAAGGAAGCTAAACCAAGGCTTATAAGATGGGTCCTTCTCCTTCAAAAATTCAACCTTGAGATTCGTGACAAAAAGGGAGCTGAGAATTAGGTCGCGGATTACCTCTCGAGGCTCACTATAGATCAGAAGGAACCCTTTTGAGAAGAAACACCGATTAATGACTCTTTTAGTGACGAGCATTTGTTCTGCTGTACAGATTTACCAGAATTGTGTTATTCATTACACAAAATTGATGTAGCAACATTACAAGGTCCGTGGTATGCTGACTATGTGAATTATCTTATTTCAGGAGTTGTTGGATCCCGTTTCCGGAATCCAACCTCTTAACAGAATACCGTGATACTTGAGCGTGGTTCCTTGTTTAACACAATTTCTCATCAAGTTTTTTTTCACTAACACATCTCACTCATATAAATTAGCAATTCATGATCAAAACTTATCCTCTCAACCTCAACCATACATAAATCACAATTCATTAACATCAAAAGAATACTGAAATTACATTTCTAATCCCAATACATCAATGCCTCCAATCTAATCCCAATACATCAATGCCTCCAATCTCAAATACAAAAGTATTGAAAAGTGACTAATCCTCGAATTATCCAAACTAACTCAAAATACAACATCAGCAGATTGGGGGTGATGCCTGGACTCGCTCTCACTCCATCTCTTGCTCAAATACCTGAAGGTGGGGAGAAAGGGGGGTGAGCTCGGAAGCTCGTGGGAATAGGTTTATAATAAAAGAACAAGTAAAACAAATTTCAAAAACTCATTGCCATTGCATATTTTCGAAACCATAGTAATTCCGCATTCGAAAATCACAAAACATTTATTTCATGAAAACTCAATTGTTAAACAATGCAAAGTATCACAAATCATGTATGCATCAATCTTGACAATTCACAAATGCAATGCACATCAAATGGCTTGAGGGTTTCGTGAACAAAACGACGAAACCGAAGTTTGCGTCGTGAACGAAATGAGTCCATTTTCGGATCTCTTGGGCCACAAGCGGGCAGCCGGGAGAAGGCTTAAGTCGTCGACGTGCACGTGACTCGAAACGGTTCCACTCTCGCCCACATAAAGCATATAATCACATTTTATGCTCGATTCAATCATTCATTCCATTTTAACAAAATGCCATCATACAAGGCATAGCACCATCGTGCTCATATTCGATTCAAAAGGTCATAACCTTTTTCAAGGTATGACATGGTCACAATTAATCATACTTTATTTTATACAAAATGCCATAACACAATTCAATGGCATAGCACATAAGCAAAATGTCAAGCATTGTCCATGCATAACATGTCATCAACACAATTCAATGATTTCTTTTGTTTCATCAATTTGATAAACCTCATAACAACATAACAATCATGCTAAGTCAATCATTTAACACATACCACACATACAAACATTTTGCCCATTTGCACCAAAAACCATAAACGGTTTACCCACCTTATAGTCGAAAATCCACAAATTACTTGTCTCCTTCCTCTTACTCTTGGATTGACTCTTTATTGCCTAAACAAAACCAACAATCCATCAATTTCTCTTCAATTTTTGAAATTCCCTTTTTAAAAACCATAAAAACCTTTATCAACTTCAATCTAACCTTTTTATGGCTCATCTAGGTTGGAAACTCCAAACCTAGCTAAAAAACCCAAAAACCCTATAAGTTTCACTATTCATCATCTTCCTCACTAAGCTTTCTCTCTCTAGAATCTTCCATAACCAAACCCTAACTCATTTCTTCACAAAAACAAGAAGAAAAGTGAAAGATCTTACCTTAAAACTTGATTTCCTCCTTAAATCCACAATGATCTCTTCTTTTCCCTTGAATTTCTCTTCTTTTCTTCTCTTCTTCTTCTTTTTTGTTCTCTCCCTTCTCCTTCTCCTAAGTCACGACACTCACCTCCTTCTTCTTTTAATTTTGTCTATTCATTTCCTTTGCTCTTCCCTTTTTACCCCTCACTTAAGTGGCTCTTCCCATTTTGCCCTCCTTTGTTCTTTAACCTCTCAACTTAAGCTTCTAACTTCCTAACTAATTATCTTAGATCAATTGAAGGAATTTGCTATCATTTCCTTCTAGAAAATATTCCTCAATGTCTTACGTTTCCAAAGACACCAAAAACGCTCAAATCGGGTCAGAAACGAAAGAGTTATGGTCGAATTACTATCAGACCTGCACAAAATCCGAGACTAAACATTAACCCAACTTTGACTCAAAACTTGACAACCTTAGGGACTAAATTAGAACTTGAGTCCAACAGATAATTTGTAGCTCTATTTCTCTAGTTTAAATTCAAATCAAGAATCGACTAAATCGGAGTTGTACAGCTCCTGAATTTCTCAAAATACTGAACTATGTTCAGAAAATTATCCAACTCATGACCTTTAACCAATCCCATAACTTTTGATTCAATCAATCTCTTTCCATTTCTTCTCATTTCCATAACTTCTTCTTTACTTTATACATAGCTAAATACCAAATATTTCTTATTTAATAGTCCTAGCTTACAGAAGGGTTCTGGGTCCAACATTAACCGATACCAATATAGTACCATATTAGAACTCAATCTACTATCATTCGACATTGGTTGAAATCACTATTAATGAAAGGGTATATTCGCATTTCAACTACAGAAAGGGTTTTCTTCCCTTAAATACGCTTAAGAAACGATTAAAGTTATAAAGCAGGAAAAAGAAAAAGAAAAGAAGACAGCGGCATTGGTTTTTTGGCCAAAAACTTTTAGTGTTCTTACAAAAAATAAGGTAATAATAAAAGCAAAGAACATCAGATACAGAAAAGACGTGTACTGTGGAGCAAAGAATCTAATCTAAAATCCCCGACCAGCACGTGGAAATCCAACTAAAATCTTCCACGTAACACATAAAAAACCTTCATTCTACCCTCCAATTTGCACATATTAACGCCAAACCCCCCAACCTTGAAATATTTATTCATCTACGTGTTCTATCTTCCAGCGCATTCTAGAATTTTTAGTTCAGATCACAACAAAATCCAAAATTATAAAACAGGTCCTAGCCTCTCCTTTATTTAATTATTGAGCCGCTACTTCTGACCTTAGCGATCTGGATCTAGGGTTTTCGTAGTTGGAGACTTGATTCCTTCTTCTCGTGTTTTCTTAACCAAACTAGACTGAAACCCTAGCGGCCAAACCACCATATACACTTAAAAAAATTTCGCTATCATCAAATCCACTTCGGACGAGAAATCACCGTTCTGTGGCTTTGGATTTCGGATCAGATCTATTTATCTATCCTTAAAATCTGAGAAAAGAAAATCCCTAATTTTTGTTCTTTAATCTGTTCCCTCAATTAGAACGAGATCATCTGGCCCTTGTTTTAACTTAATCGTACGGATCACATGGTAATCATGATTCACTCTCGATGATGTTAATTTGGGGCTAAACCGCGAGGTTTTGTTTTGGATTTGTGAAAGAGAAATTAGGGTTTTGTTACGTTGGGGGAAAGATGTATAAGACGGTGTATAGAGGGGAAGAGTTGCTTGGGGAAGTAGAAATATTTCCTCAACAGCGTGAAGAACAACTACAACAGGTTGAACAAGAACAGAACATCCACAGCTCCAAGAAGAAGAAGGAAGTGATTGATGAGATTTTGGCGAGTAACGAAATCAGAATAAGCCATTTCTCGCCAGCAAGTGAGAGGTGTCCACCTCTTGCAGTCCTTCATACCATAACTTCTACTGGGATTTGCTTCAAAATGGAGTCAAAGAACTTGCAGACTCAGAATACCCAGCTTCATCTTTTGCACTCCTCATGTGTCCAGGAAAACAAGGTATAGATGCCCCTGTTGAAGTACAGATAAAGACTTAAATTTCTTAACTAATTTCTTAACTTGGCAACTGTAAAAATAATTTGGAAGTCGGAAATTTCTCAACTTACCTTACCCAGTTAAAGAGTTTATTGTACAGGGGGACTCTGGACAAAGGACAAGGACCCATTTTTAGACTTTTCCTTTAACCCTAAATTTCTGAGAAATGTTTGAACATTACTGACTTGACCCGGATGACTATGAACTCATTGTTTAAATTGATTTATAGTGACTCCATTTGTTGTCAAATACTGCACAAGAAATGTTTGAACATTCTGGTTTGACCTGGATGACAATGAACTGAGTGTTTAAATTGATTTCTGGTGAATCCATTTGTTGTCAAATACTGCACAAGAAATGTTTGAACATTTCTGATTTAAATTTGATCCCTATGAACTCAGTGTTTAAATTGATTTTTAGTGAATCCATTTGTTGCCAAACACTGCACATAACTCACAAATTCCGGGAACTCTTTTAATTTTAAATCATATTACTAATGTGGAGATGGATTTGCTTTTTATAGACTACTTTAGGACTCTTTTTGCTAAATTTGACTACATTTATCAGATGGCTATAATTAAAAGAAAGAAGGTGAATTCAGACAGAAATGTTGAGAGTTGAGAAGTTTTTCATGACTGAGTTCTCTTTGAGATGTTGGATTGCTTTCTCATCTAATCATAGAGGTTGATCACATATGATTAATATAGCCTGGTTTTCAGACTGCAGTGATTTCATCAGGTGGGGAGGAAATTCATTTGGTTGCAATGCACTCTAGGGATACAGAAAAACAACACCCGTGTTTCTGGGCATTCATTGTCACAGCAGGGCTTTATAACAATTGTTTAGTAATGCTGAACCTCAGATGCCTTGGCATCGTATTTGATCTAGATGAAACTCTCATAGTTGCTAATACGATGCGTTCATTTGAAGATAGAATTGAGGGTTTGCAGCGGAAAATGAGTAGTGAGTTGGACCCACAGCGCATTGCAGGTATGCTAGCAGAGATCAAGCGATATCAGGATGATAAGAACATATTAAAGCAATATGTCGAAAATGATCAAGTTGTTGAAAATGGAAAGCCAATCAAAACACAGTCTGAGGTTGTTCCAGCCCTGTCTGACAGTCATCAGTCCATTGTTCGTCCACTCATACGATTGCAAGAGAAAAACATTATTTTGACTCGTATCAATCCGCAGGTTTGAACCTAGTGTTACTGCCAACCCTGGCCACTGTTTGATATGCCATTTTCATCTTTAAATCACACTGCTTTGGAACAATGGTTTATTGAGCATCCAACTTTTAACTAGTATGTTTTATCCTAATAAGTGTGAATTTATAATTCACCAGCAACTATATAAAGAGAAAATGGGTATTATCTTTGTGGAAATTAAGATAAATTATGGTATTTGTCAATCTTCTGTGAGCTTTGCTAGTGTGCTTCAAATACCGAGTCCTAGCAGTCTTAGCTTTTCTATTCTTGGATTGCGTGGAGGAAAGAAGACCCATTTTTTTCAAGTATTAGACGTGCTATCGTCGTTGGATTCATCATTTAGTCATTTTTTTGCAAGTATAATACTCTTTATCTTAATTATGTAGATCCGGGATACAAGCGTTCTTGTGAGATTGAGACCTGCATGGGAGGATCTAAGAAGTTACTTGACTGCTAGAGGGCGCAAGCGTTTTGAGGTTTATGTTTGCACAATGGCTGAAAGAGATTATGCTCTGGAAATGTGGAGGCTTCTTGATCCAGAGTCAAATTTGATAAACTCAAAAGAATTATTGGATCGTATTGTTTGTGTAAAATCTGGTAAGTCTGACTTCAATATTGTTGAGCTGGGAATTTAACTGACCAATCATATATGTCTTCTGTTAATCAGTTGATGTGCCCATTGTTTTGCGTAGATTCGATTTTCCTTCCCATCGGTGCTTATTTCCTTTGATTATGAGTTATAGGTTTAAGGAAGTCGTTGTTCAATGTCTTCAATGTCTTCCAAGATGGAATATGCCATCCTAAAATGGCATTAGTGATTGATGATCGGTTGAAAGTGTGGGATGATAAAGATCAACCACGGGTTCACGTTGTTCCAGCATTTGCGCCATACTATGCTCCTCAAGCTGAAGTATGAACCACAATAATCTGCTAATTACTTGACACTGCAATAGTGCAATAGCACAATCATCACAGAAGTTATACATATTTTGAACTGTTAATTACCTATGTTGTAGCTGCATGATTAATAGTAGGTTGTTATATTGTAGGCAAGTAATGCAATTCCAGTATTGTGTGTTGCCAGAAATGTTGCTTGCAATGTCAGAGGCAGCTTCTTCAAGTAAGAATGCATAAACCCAATACTTCTTTAGAATGACATCTGGAGTTTAACTTTCTCAATCATTCTAATTTTTGGTGCAATTTATTAATGTTTATGATATTTTATGGGCATGATATGGCAGAGAGTTTGATGAGGGCCTTCTACAAAGGATATCAGAGGTTTCATATGAAGATGATACCAGTGGCATCCCCTCTCCTCCTGATGTGGGAAGCTATTTGGTTTCAGAGGTTAGTAATAGCAGATCTGGGTGCCTGGACATGTATAGAGTCATCCACTGTGTTGACATTGCCAGTTTGTCCATGGTGCAAAAGTTGAAATGAAGGGATGGCTATCACAATGATAAATTATGTTTTCTAATCCCTCACTCCTATTCTTCATAGGAAGTTTATCATGAAATTTTTGTTTCATTCAGGATGATGTTTCTGCATCAAATGGGAACAGAGATCCCCTTTCCTTTGATGGCATGGCAGATGCAGAGGTTGAAAGGCGATTAAAGGTTGGTCATTCTCATTTCTGAGGTCTGTGTCCTTTAACTTTTTATGCTTGCATCCTTAAAAAAATTCAAATCTCTGTCGACAATGATGTTCCTTGTCTATACATTGTCTAGATTTGGAAACTAAGTTTTGGCTTGTATGAGTTGAAGTTAAAATTGGTATAGATAATGTCTACTTATTTCACTCAGGAAGCAATTTCAGCTTCTTCAACAATTCCTTCAACTGTCAGTAATCTTGATCCAAGGCTTGTTCCATCTCTTCAATATGCAATGGCACCTTCTTCAAGTTCAATTCCACTGCAGACATCACAACAATCAACGATACCATTGCCAAGCATGCAGTTTCCGCAGGCAACTTCATTAGTTAAACAATTGGGTCCTGTTGGTCCTCCAGAGCCGAGCTTGCAAAATTCGCCTGCCCGGGAAGAGGGTGAAGTGCCAGAATCAGAGCTAGATCCTGACACCAGGAGAAGGCTTCTTATATTACAACATGGGCAAGATACAAGAGATCATACACCAAGTGAACCTTCATTTCCTGTTAAACCCTCAATACAAGTTTCAGTCCCACGCGTGCAATCACGTGGTGGATGGATTGCAGCTGAGGAAGAGATGAGCCCAAGACAACTAAATCGAGCGGTGTCCAGAGATTTTCATTCAGATGCAGAACCAATGCAAATTGAAAAGCATCGGTCCTATCAGCCATCCTTCTTCCCTAAGGTCGAAAGTTCCATTCCATCTGATAGAGTGCTTCATGAGAACCAAAGATTTCCAAAAGAGGTAATCCTTTTGGTGCTGGTACTTTAGGTAGATTTGGGGATAATTTTTTTGGGAATACGAAGTTTGCCCTGACTTTAAAGAGCATATCCAAATCTTATAATTATCTGTTTGCAGACTCCTTATAGAGATGACCGTTTAAGGTTAAGCCATACGATATCAACTTATCGTTCTTTCTCAGGTAAGCATGATGGCAATTGCATTGATCTAGTTGTCAATAGTTGTGAATTACTGTTCTGATCTTCATGAGGATCTGTGGAGTTAAGTTTAAGCTCTAAATCCAACTGTTTTTTTCTAGAGATAATTTACATTTTAAAAGATTGGACCCAAAAAAAACTAGCATAAATGTTTCAGAAGTTCTAATAACATCTTTCTGAAGGCTAATGAAAAATGCTGTTACTTTTTTTTTTTTTTTGAAGGAGACGAAATTCCCTCGGTCCGATCATCTTCCAGCAACAGGGATCTTGACTTTGAATCTGAACGTGCTGTTTCAAGTACAGAATCTCCAGTAGTGGTGTTACAGGGGATTGCAATGAAGTGTGGGGTGAAGGTATTGCAATATAGTTTGCATTTTGGAAGAGAAGATTGAAGCAAAATAATGCTTCCATCCCAGTTTGTTTTTTTTTAATGATTCTATTGCAGTTTGTGTTTTTTCTAAGACTAACAAAATTGAAATTTTCAGGTGGAATTCAGATCTTCTTTGTTTGCTAGCAGAGATCTTCAGTTCTCCATTGAGGTATCGTGAGAACTCTTTTTTCTTGTGAATTTTGGGTTTGAATCTAGGTAACTAAGATAATCTTCAGCTGTTCAACAATAAATAGCTGTAGAGCAAGTAAGTTTGCATTTTGTGGCCAATTAGATCCTTGTGAAGTAAACGAACACATTGGTCATAAAGTTTGATGGAACTCATTTACATTTCAGTTTTCAGTTCAGTTTACATCAGATAATAATAGTTTCTTCATTAGTAGTTAATTACCACATACTCAGGCCTGTTTAGTAGGAGCTTGGTATGTTGTATGAATAGAAGCATTGAAAGATTTGCCATCTCCTTAATTTCAAGCTGCACATGAAGGATGATCTATTGGTTAGGATCAACTAAAATTTCTTATCATTTGCTTGAACAAAAATGATAACAATAATATTAAGACGGGAAACATATAGCCTCTGCAACCTGACATCATCTTTTTCTCAAGCTGGAAACTTTTCTGATTTCTTACTATGTACATTGCGGTGGCAGGCTTGGTTTGCAGGAGAGAAAATTGGGGAAGGAATTGGCAGAACAAGGAGGGAAGCCCAACAACAGGCAGCTGAGGGTTCTATCAAGGCCTTAGCTGGTAAAACTTCTTATTTTGTTACTTGATACACTTGTGCAAGATTGTGATGAAACTTGATTATGAGGCCCACATTTTTTTGTTGCTCAGTTGAAGAAAAAAGATCAATTTAGCTGTATAGGATTCAGTTTTAACTCTATAATACTTTTTTAGTTATGATTTTCACTTAGAGCTGAGCCAGTTGATGTTTGCATATGAGGCATGTCCCTTATCTGAGACATTCTCCAAATTGGAAGGCTTTGCTCAAAAAGTTCAAGTTATTTTTTAGTAATAGTGAATTTCCTAGACATGTAATGTCTATCTCATTTAACTCGCTCTTTTGTTGAAAGACTGCATTTAAGCCTTGTTGTGATAAGATGTTCCGATATACTTCATTTAGGCTGTCTTACTGTTTATTGTAGCATATCAGCCGTGTGAAACTGACGATCTGGATATGTTTTTTGCAGACATATACATGTCGCGTGGTAAACTTGATTCCGGACCTGCACACGGGGATATGAATAAATATCGTAGTGTAAATGACAACTTTTTACCAGGCAATCTGAATTCTTTTGGAAATAAGACTCCAAAAGATGAGCCTAACTCATTTTCTACAGCACCCGAGCAATCCAGGCTTCTGGATCCTAGGCTGGAAGGTTCTAAAAGATCAATGGGATCGGTCACAGCACTCAAAGAATTTGTAAGTTGAAGAAAATTTCTTACTGTTTTTCTTGCATATATTCTTCAGTAATTACCAAGTTTTGCAAAATTAGGCATGCCATGGATTGACATGAAATGATTTATAGTGTATGATGGAGGGTCTTGATGTAAATTTTCTGGCTCAGTCTCCGGTTTCAGCTAATTCTGTACAGAAGGACGAAGTTCATGCACAGGTTTGTGCTGATTATATTTCTCTCTTTAATAGTTAGAACGTGTTTGTATATTTTGAACTTTCAGTTGAAAATCATTTATTGATACTGACCATTTTGATTTATGTAAGAGACAACGTTTTAATCCCTCCTTTATTGTCCCTTTCTTTTCATTTCCTTTCTTATAATGAAGAAACTTGCATTAAATGACATAATACCTGTTAAAAAAGAAATGATATTATTCCAATAGTAAAAATCAATTTGGAAACTTGATTAATCTGGAAAAAGAGTAAGCACACCAGTAAACTAGGTGGTAGACAGCCACGTGAGAGCAGGAAAAAGAGAGAACGTGAGGGAGTTCTGGATCTATTTATGATTTGGGGCTTTGGCTTATTTAAGGTTACTTGCATCATTTGTCATTGAGAGTCTCTTTTCCTTTGCTTGTGAATGAATTATGTCCTAATGGTAGTTTTACAAAGATTTGGTTGACTAATTATGTATTTCATGTCTTTAGGTTGAAATTGATGGACAGGTTCTAGGAAGAGGAATAGGTTCAACCTGGGATGAGGCCAAGGTGCAGGTAACTAAATCATCTGTCTATCCTCAACCTAGGGCTAATCATATGTTCCCTAGTGCCTACTGGCTTGAAGCCTAAGCACCTTATTGCACTTTTTTTTTTATATATATATTTCAGGCTGCTGAAAAGGCACTTGCCAGTTTAAGAACGATGTTTGGTCAAATTACGCCTAAAAGTCATGGTTCTCCCAGGTTGGGCATTTTAAATTCTAACAAAATTTTGCTCTGGCATTTGGATTCTGTCATATTATTATTAGATTTCGTTACCCACTGTTTATGCTTTCAATGATGTGGATAAGGTCGACGATGCAAGAAATGGCAAGTAAACGCCTAAAACCAGAGTTTCCAAGAGTTGTACAGCGAATGCCCTCTTCTGCAAGATATGCCAAGAATGCTCCTGCTGTCCCTTGAAGAGTACACAATACAAACTTCTTCCACGGACATTTACCATCCCATATGATCCTCCTCAGTGCTGCATGTTGCTGAGCGGTTTGTTATCAGGGCAGGCCTCCATTCTCCTCAACATGCTTTGGAGCCAGGATACATGTACTGTTGATGAATTATATTTTGCGTTGACGGTGATGGTGACAGTGATGGTGATGATTCAACCTTGCTTCTCTGGTTATGCTCGTTGCCTTTTGATCAATCAGCCATGTCTTCTATCTATTGTCATTGACACTACACCACATGACATGAGAGCTTATGAAGTATGTAATATGATCTCATTATGCTGTGCAGTTGCTTCCTACACACACATAAATATAATACCATCCATCCCTTAGCCACAAACAAGAGAGTCTGAATCTAAATGGATGTTAACAACTACAGCTGGAGTCCATGTCCAAAAGTTAATTATAATTACAAAGACTAAACCTTTGATGCAAAAGTCTAGCCGTGATCAATAAACATGTTCCACCTCTACTCTTAACAAAACATATCTACAGACCAAAAGGACCGGCAAGGTAAAACTAGGTAATCCATCTTCGCCAAAAAGTCACAACATGCCTGTAATTTCTCTCCTTCTTCCTTAGCGTTCTCTTTAACCTTTCTACTCTCTACAAAGAAAATTAGTCCATTTCTACGGTGTTCCAGAGAGATAACGAGATGACTTCGTTCCACACGTTTGGCATCGACGGGGAGGAGATCCATGAGCCAAACCAAACACCCTTCCACGATAGCTACTCCGACTACAACACTGACGTCCCCATCGACCATGCGACTGCCTCGTCCACCGATGCGTTTACCTTTGGATCCTCACAGCCCGATGTGGATCCCAACCCTAGCTTCTCCGATAGCCCTTACGTCGAGAACGGCAACGCCAATGGTTATACTGCTTCCGACGATGGCATCTTCTCCTCCGACGGTCCCGTCCTTCCTCCTCCCACCCAGATGGCGCCGGAGGAAGGCTTCGCTCTAAGGGAGTGGCGGTGGTGAGATTCCTTTCTGCTTTTTACTCTTCCATTTGTGCTGTTTTGTTTTGAGATCTGGTGGTTCGAGCATGTAAGCTTAGATCTGTTATTGCTTTGTAGTTCTGTAATGTAATTTAGAAGAGTTAATTATTGGCATTCAAGTCCTTCCGCTTTTCTGGTACTTGTTAATTGATTGATCTGTGAACGAGATGGCATTTGCTGAAGCTGTTTCTCACTGGAAACATTAACATTTATTGATATGAAGGTTGATTTAGTGAGATGTGTACGGATTTGTAGTCTAGGTTTGCATGGAAGTAATTTTTGGGGGACTTTTATATAAAATTTCTGATCTGAGACTTATTTTGACCGTCTTCTTGGTTTTTGAGAGGCTTTTACAAGTTCTTGTGAAGTTGGATCCGATAGATTAGTGGCAGCAGTCCTATTCCAAATAGTTAAATGTGATGATCTCGTTCTATGTTGTTTCAGCAATAGTTTTCGGTTAGTCTGATTCTGGAATAATAGTGTCTGGGATCATATGAATGACAGTGCCCCTTATTAGGAACTTATTTGCTAAGATATGGCAAGAACTGTGATTGTACTTGTTTTCCGGGTTGGATTTTTGTCACAAACTACGGATTTCAGAATGATTGACTTGCTTTCTTTATAGTTAAAAGACGGGTTAATAATTAAAAGGCAAAAAAGTTTTGGAGATCTAGTGATTAAACTGATTTTAAATATCAAAATTCCATTTTGTAATTACTTACATTCAAGGTGAACGGCATCCCTTCAATGTTTGACTAGCTTATGAAATTTTGTGGAATTTTTTATGTTCTTTTTACTAGCAATTTTTAAAAATTGAGAGGCTTCAAACTTCCTTTTTTTTTTCCTTTTTATATTTTGAGAATTTTTGGTGTTACCTTGATCATGGGGAGCTTCCATTTTCCCCTGATGAGGGGTGTTGATACGTTGTCCACATATGAGTAGACAATCTCTAGCGTTCTTATGCTTATGATATGTGAAAGCATTCATCATTTGTTGGATGTACTCTTCCAATCAAAATTATTTCCTTGGATTTTGCTGCACAGTCAGAATTCTGTTCAACTAGAAGAGAAGGAGAAGAGGGAGAAGGAGATGAGGAAGCAGATCATTGAAGAAGCTGAGGAGTATATACAAGCATTCTATGAGAAGAGAAAGGTCAATGTTGAGAGCAACAGAATTAATAACAGAGAAAGAGAGAAGGTATAGATGTCAATGAACTTTCTTTCTATGGGGTCTTACTCTGTTTTACTAAACTAGGATGTTGGCTTTTTGTGTATGGAGCAGTTATTCTTAGCAAACCAAGAGAAATTTCATAAAGAGGTAGATAAACAGTACTGGAAGGCAATATCAGAGCTTATCCCCAATGAAGTTCCCAATATTGAGAAGAGAGGGAAGAAGGATCAAGACAAGAAGCCATCCATTACAGTCATCCAAGGCCCAAAGCCTGGAAAGCCCACAGATCTTTCCAGATTGCGCCATATACTTGTGAAGCTAAAGCACACACCTCCTCCTCACATGATGCCACCAGCACCTACAAAGGATGCCAAAGAGAAAGACGGGAAGGATGAAAAAGATGCCAAGACTGGTAAAGATGTCAAAGATGCTACTACTGCTGATGGTTCTACAAATCTATCCAAAGAAGAGGCTCCTGCGGCCGGTGCAAAAGAACCAGAGCCCACACCACGGGCTGCTTGATCGGATTCAAACATTGGTTAATTTGATCCAAATATTTGTTTTGTACCATGAGCGTGATCTTGAGAGTTGATTTTGTAAACCAAGACTGGATTATGTATGCGGCTCTTGCTTTTGTTTTGGCTATATACATTTTTCACTAAACTGTTTCTTTTTTAATGCCACGGAGCTAATTATTTAGATATTCAGAATCTCTGTTCTTACGTCTCGTTTTACCATCGGACCAAGTTTTGTGTTTTTACTTCCTGATGCATGAATATACGAGAGTTTTCGAAAAAAAATGTAGAACGTGACTTTATTGTTTTTGCTCTATAATTGTCATCATTAGCATTGTTTTTGGTTACGCATTAGCGTAAATTGGCGATCACTAAATATGGCGAAATGAAAACAAATTTCTCGGTCTAATTAATGAAATGCACAAATGTAACCTGGTAAACTATTTCCTCCCATCTGTTCATAGAAACATGCTTTGTTCTTCACCTAGGGTTTACTTCAGTTATTGTGACAGGAACAGAACTCATCTGGTAGGTACTGGAGTCTGCAGATGATTTCTTTGCTCCACTAACCCCAACTGAGTCTGAGAAAAATCCTGGGGCTGTGAGCAGCTTTTCATTAAGCTTTATATTCTTCGAGAGCATATCAACAACCTGGCTCATTAGCGGCCTTCTGTTTGCTGCTGCTTGGGAACAGAAAAAAGCTACTTTGATATATCTAATAACTTCAGCCTCAGGATATTCTCCCATGTCTGGATCTACCATCTCTAATAGTTTCCCCTCTTCATGTAATT
>JAOTAZ010000002.1:30727562-30740086 GCA_025629785.1 Erythroxylum oxycarpum | reverse complement strand
ATTGGTTGTAAAATCTTGAAATGTGCTATCGACTTTTAACTTTATTTGGCCCAAACTGAAAATGGACTTTTGTCTATGTTAGTGTTTCAAAAAATATATACCGGTTTATGAATGATTGATTGTTCTAGCATGCTACCTTTGCGGGCACGAACTCGGATATCACCATCGATGGCGAGTTCGGGTCTTGCGGAAGTGGGGTGCTACAACAAAGACAAACAATTCCGGTAATCATTGCGAGGAACTTAACCAAGCTTCAAGAGGAAAAGCTCACTCGAGTGCTTAAAGACCACATCATAGCTATAGGGTAAACCATAGTTGACATTCAGGGTATTAGCCCTTTGACATGTATTCACCAAATTCTTTTGGAAGAAGGATCTAAACCGTCAAGAGAATCACAAAGAAGATTGAACCCTCTGATGATAGAAGTGGTAAAGATGGAGATCTTGAAGTTACTTAATGTTGGTATAATATATCCAATTTCGGATAGTAAATGGGTGAGTTCAGTCTAAGTGGTACCAAAGAAGACTGGGATTACACTTGGCAAAAAATGAGAATAATGAGTTTGTCCCTAAAGGATTCAAAATGGATGGTGAGTATTCATCGATTATAGGAAGTTAAATGTTGTTACACGTAAGGATCACTTTTCAATCTCATTCATCGATTAGATGCTTGAACACCTTGCAGGATGATCTCACTACTATTTACTATTTTCTTGATGGGTATTCAGGTTATAATCAAATTGTGATAGCTTCAGAGGATCAAGAGAAAACAACCTTCATATGCTTATTTAGTACTTTTGCCTATAGAAGGATGTCGTTTGGACTTTGCAATGCCCCAATCACCTTTCAAAGATGCATGGTAAGTATTCTCCGATGTTGAGCACATTATTGAGGTATTTATGGATGATTTTACTATCTATGGGGATTCATTTGATGCATGTTTGGATAATCTAAATTATGTATTTGAACGATGCATCGAAACTAATCTTGTTTTAAATTCTGAAAAATGTCATTTTATGGTTGACCAAGGAATATTTTTGGGACATGTAATCTCATCTAGAGGAATGGAAGTCGATAAAGCTAAGGTAGAAATTGTGCAAAACTTAATGTGCAGGAGGTTCGTTCTTTTCTTGGACATGTAGATTTTTATCATAGGTTTATCAAAGACTTCAGTAAGATCTCAATAAACCTTTGTCATTTGTTGTAAAAGGATGTGCCCTTTGATTTTGATACAGGATGCAAGGAAGCATTTGACAAGTTGAAAGAACTTTTGACTTCGGCACCAATCATTTAATGACCTAATTAGAGTCAACCATTTGAGATTATGTGTGATGTAAGCAATTTTGTTGTGGGTGGCATCCTTGGTAAAAAAAATGTGGCAAGATGACTCGAGCCATTTACTACACTTCTCGAACACTCAATTCAACACAATGCAACTATTCCACCACAGAAAAGGAGTTTTTAGCTATTGTGATTGCTTTAGATAAATTTAGACCTTATTTCTTGGTTCTAAAGTGATTATATATTCTTATCATGCAACATTAATGTATCTTTTATCGAGCCAAGGATTATTAGATGGATTCTCCTACTCCAAGAGTTCGATTTGGAGATCAAAGATAAGACAGGTGTGGAAAATTCAATTGCGAACCACTTGAGTCGAGTTGTGAAGGAAGAGGATTCAATACCATTGCAAGAGCTGTTTTCAGATGAGCAACGACTTACTCTTCAAGATAAGGTACCATGGTTGCTGATATTGTGAACTATCTAGTAAACCATGAAATACCTAATGATTTGAGTAGAGCTAAACAGAATAAAGAGTGATTCAAAATATTATATTTGGGATGATCCTCAATTGTGGAAGTATTGTTCTGACCAAGTGATTAGGAGATGTGTGCCTGAATATAAATGTGAATATATTTTGAAATTTTGCTATTCATATGGTTGCAGTAGTCATTTTAGGCCTAATAGAAAAGCTAGGAAAATACTTGAATGTGGTTTTTATTGGCCAAATATATTTTGAGATTCCTATATGTTCTGCAAAGCATGTGAATAGTGCCAGAAACAAGATAATTTATCCCATAGATATCAAATGTCGTTATCTCCAATCCTTACATGTGAAAATTTTGATATATAAGGCATCAACTTTATGGGATTGTTTCTTTCCTCTTTTGATTTTGTTTATTTTTTTTCTGTGGATTATGTTTCTAAATGGGTGGAAGTTAAAGCCACCAGGATTGACGATTCTAAAGTTGTTGCAAAATTTGCCAAGTCTAACATTTTTGCTAGGTTTAAAACACTGCAAGCATTAATTAGAAACAAGACTCATTTTTGTAATTGAGTGGTGCGAAATCTTTTTAAAAAGTACCATGTCACTCACAAGGTGTCCACGACCTACCATCCATAGACAAACGGGCAAGTAGAAGTGTCAAATAGAGAAATCAAGTCAATCCTTGAGAAGATGGTGAGCTCTAATTGTAAAGATTGGAGTTAACGACTTGATGATGCTCTTTGGGTATATAGGACTGCATATAAGACATCGATTGTCATGTCTCCATATTGGTTGATTTATGGAAAGCTATGTCATCTTCCAATGAAGATTGAGCACATAGCTTTTTGGGCAACTAAGCAATGTAATATGAAGATGGACGAGGCGGATGAACATAGAAAGTTGCAATTTCAAGAATTGGAAGAGCTTAGGCTTGAATCTTATGAGAATGTAGAAATTTACAAGGAAAAGTTGAATCAATTTCATGATAAAATGATCGTTAGGAAGAATTTTGTTATTGAATAAAAAGTTATTCTCTACAATTCACCACTTAAGCTTTTCCCAGGTAAATTACGTTCCTGTTAGATTAGACCTTTTGTTGTTATTAATGTGTTTCCACGTGGTGCAGCTGAAATTGAAAGCTTACAGATGAACAAGAAATTCAAGGTCAATGGTCATCAGCTGAAACCCTTCTATGAAGGACTTTAAGTGGAGGATGTTGAAGTGATAGGGCTTGAAATCCCTACTTATGAAGATTGAGCAACATGGGGTTAAGCCAACGACGACTAACAAAGGTACTACTTAGGAGGCAACCCAAGGGAAGTTGATTTTTGTTTATTTACATTTTTGCATTTACAGTTTTTGTTAAATGTTCTTACATTTGATATTACATTAGGTACAATGTAAGTTTTAAGTGTGGCGGTGGGGATTTTAGTTTTTATACTTTTTTTAGCTTAGTTGTTGCTTATGTGACTTCTTAGGCATTTGTAAAATCGAACAAAACAACACAAACTTTCTCTTTTTCTATTGTTTTTAAGACTATATAGTCATAATTTGAGCATGAATTGACTACAGAATTCCATGGCAACTTTAGCATATACTTTTGCTCTTGTGATTGGTCAATGTGCATTATCTTTAGAAGAGTAGTGACTAGTGGTAAACAAAAGCCAGTGAGATTTTGAGCCTTATTAGACTGACACATTCAATCAGTCTCGTTGTCTTTTTCTTATGTGTGAACTTCACAACATGTACATCCTGACTTTGTCTTAAAATTTTGTTTAATACCACATTTGTATCATATGCATGAATATGAAAATGATTAGGTATTCTTTGTTTCATGAGCTACCCATTGATATGAATTTTCCCTTTGTTAAGCCCCTTTGAGCTTTATTGGCCTTTCTTTTTGTATTAACCACATTACATGCTTTAAACCTAACTAAATGTTCTACCTAAGCCTTAAAGCTAGTGGAGCATTTATTGATTGTTGAGTTTATGGATGTACAAAAGCATAAGTGTGGGGATCTGCATATATGTGGGATGGTTATAATTGTTGAGATGACATTTTATGTGTTATCAATGAAATTCCCATATTGATGAAGACTCTTTCAATTTATATATATATAAAGAAAAAAATGTTTGAATAAAATATCAAGGAGGAAATTCATTTGTTTTTAAAAGTTTTTCATGATTGGTTTCTCCTCCTAAAGTTGTATTGAATGGGTGATTTGAATATGTTACATAAAAGGTAGATGTTGTTTTTGAAGGATCACTCTTTATAGTTTCAATGTTTTGTTATCAATGATTTTTACGAGTGATTCCTTCTAATTGGTTATGCTTCATATGGTTTATGGTATGAGAGCTTGAATTTGAGTTGTGAAACATAGTTGTTGTATTCATCATAATTGATGGTACCCAATTTTGAATGGATGTTATGTTGTGTGCTTAAGGTTTGATTGAGTGTTACTTTTGCTTCACTAGCTTGATGACTTTTATGCTACATTGCGCAAAGTACATCTCACCTTACACTTGCCCACATTACAACCTTAGAAAAGTTCTTTGATTCATGATTATAGATGTGACTTTTAATGGTGGAGAAATGAAATGTAAAGTTGTGGAATGTCATGATCATGAATGGTGTTTTGAGTGTACCTATGGATCTATCTTATCTAAACGCATATTATAGCCTACCTTTAGATTACTAAATATCTAAAGGTGATGAATGTTGATTGATCATGAGTAGAAGTATTGAATGGTGAGTTCTTGCTATTGTTTTTGCAAGTTATTCATCTTTTCTTATGATTATGTGTTCTTGGAAAATATGGAAAATGAGTAAGTGTTTTGGTTTGTGACTTTAGTTTTGACGATTTGCTCGAGGACGATTAAAAGCTAAGTATGAGGGAACTTGATATGTGCTTAATTGTTGATACATTTAATCCTTGACACTTAGTGATTAATGTTTTAAAATGCTTAAGGCACTCACTTTAGTTCATATTTGATCTTAGGTATAATTTGGAAGCATAATAGCTAAAGTGAGCCAAAAGCATACTCGTTGAGCCATATTCTTGAAATTCACACTCGATTGGCTTCATGGAGTAAGAAGGAGAAGGGTTAGAATGAAGTGGAGGCAAGAAAATACCAAAAGAAATGAAAAGATGCAAAGTCATGGCTATGGGAGGTGTCTCACGGCCATGACAAATTTTTCACGGCCTTGAGACACCTCCCTTTATGGTCGTGAGACCTATGACACTAGTTGTGATGGGCGTGACACAATAAGTCACGATCATAACTTTCCACCTCTCCCATTTTTAACCTAGTTTTTTTCTCTATAAAAGCATTAAGTTGTGACGGCGGACAGGATTATAGAAAATAGAAGCGATTTTCTTCATTCTCTCTTTGGTTTTCACATCTCAGAGGCTATTCATGGATCTTTCTTGGAGGTTGATGGAGAAGATGGAGAGATAACCTTCCCGATACTAGTTCGGAGGTGAAGTTGATGTCGAGAAGCACATTTGAGCATATCATCGTTGTGTATCATTTTATTTTCCTCTTTTTGGATTGTTTACGTTATCTTGTGTTTGTTAATTTTAGGATTGTGTAAAAATGATCTTAATGCTTTATTAGATTGTTTTTCATGAAAACCCATTGCTAGAACTTGAAAACGATACGTAATAGTCATGTTTGAAGTCGTATATGGCAACTAACAATATTGAATCGTTAGGGATAACGTAACCTATGATAAATAATTCGAGCTTGTGTGATTATTGCATAGATTGGTCTATTTTTCTCATTCGTAACGTAGCTGTCTGATTAAATTTAGAGAGCTTATTATATGTTATTCGATTGTTATGGTTAATTAATGAGCACTTCTTAATTAACTATGACCTAAGGAAAAACCATAATTAACAGAGCTTGTTGTTAATTCACAATCAATAGTCTAAAGAGAGGTAGGAAGACGATAATGCAATGACATATGTGAAATTACGTATAGGCCTAGATTAAACTGAAGAGCCAGATTTGTAACACCCCCTATACAGAACCTACAACAATCCACACACATAGCAACCAGATTCTTGTACACGCATTCAAGTTATACAATTATATTCAATGCTATACATATATACATTACAAAACTCCCCATTACTTAACATTATCATTTAACAGTAGTAATACATCTTTACATTTACATGGTAATCCAAAAGAAAGCATACAATTTCCTTCTTTTATTACATGTGCAATCATCTGTAACTAAAAATACATTCTAAAAGTACTTTTTTCTTCTATTTGTTAGCCTTGGTCCCTGCAGATGTTCACTGTATCTTACTCCTATGACTTGGACTTAGACAAATTAACACCCGTGCTAAGCTTAAAAGCTTAGTGGGGAAAACACTTAGTTTGGATGACCACCACAGTAGTCATCCGCCAAGCATACACATTCAAAAATATCACAACTCATATATCATAAATGCACATTCATAAACCAAACATTGATATTCAATGCCCATGTAAACAATGATGGCATACTTAAGCAAAGTACATAATGCAAATATGCTTCAACATATTATACATATACCGAAAATGCATATTTATAAGCCCAATATTGATATTCAATGCTAATTGATATAAATTATCAATATAACTACACATCATTAAAAATCATCATTACAACCAATAAAAATGCTCATCAATACCAATTATTCATGTTGTCATACTATATTTCTTATTTATGACTGCTAAGTTTCCTTTTTGTGTTAAGCCTACACATTTTCTTTGGGTGTGGATAACAGGTACTGTGGATATTCAAAAAGATCAAACTGTGGATATCCGAAAGTATCAAATTGTGGAAACTCGAAAGTATCAAACTGTGGATATCTAACAGTATCAAACTGTGGATACCGATGGTGTCAAACTGTGGCAACTACACTGTAACCCTATAGCCATGCCCATCTATCCACCACCAAGATAATAGAGCAGGCACTGTAACATTTCATTTAACCATTTTCCAAAATTCATATATTAACAAGTCATATGATATGCATTTCAAGTTATAAAATTTGTATCTGTATTCATGCATGCAAGTCATAACTTATCACCATTAAAAAGGTGTCAAAATTACACTTGTATAATCATACTATACACATATGAGCGATAAATATGCATACAAATCATTTATGTACATGTAATTTTTCTTTCGAATGCATTATGCTCAATCTTAAATTTCGATGTTCAATCACCCAATTCACATATGGTAAGTCCTATTTCATTTAATTCTAGGTGTTTGAAAAGCTTCATACATATTCAAAAATGTTCAGATAAGATTCAATAAAAATCAGAAATGGTAACAAACTCAAAATAGTGCAATTTGGGCTAAACTCACAGTAGTCTAAAAATAGGCAAACAATCAATCCAGAAGTAAACCACTTGACAAACTCCATTTGTTCCCTATTATGAATATAGAAAATGTTCAAATTAGGGTTTTAATTCTTTTAGAAATTTGTTCCTATGTGTCTTTCATTTCTATAGCACTAACAATATGGTCATTTGGACTCCTGACTAATGAGATATAGACCAAATATCACCAGCTACTCCAAAATAGGGGCAGCATTAATCACCATTTTTTATCTCAATTTCCAAGGTTATAAAGCTAGAATTAAGTCAGGTTTCTTTTAGATATTTTTGGTTTTATGTCTTAGTTTCATATGTAACTGAAATCACTCAATTTAGAGGTTGTAGGCTAAAATATGATCTAAACAATATGACTGGTTCAACAAAATCTTTTTACACATTCAAATGTACACAAATACAAAAATTAACTAAGTGAAGTCCCAAACCTTAAAATTAGAAAAGTAGTTCTTCTAATGCTTTTCCTTCCCTTCCTCTTTAGCTTTGCTTGAATCACCAAGTGAAAAATAATGGGATGAAAAAGGTGAAATAGAGAGGAGAAAAATCTATAGTTAGCCATAAAAGTGTCATGTTTTCTAGTCTTAGACACATGATTCAATCCCATTGGACCATATGTCATGATCCTATTAGACCATGTGTTACAGTCCCATTGGACCACGTGGTACAATTCTATTAGACCATGTGTTAAAATTATATTAGACCATATGTTACAATTCTATTGGACCATGTGTTACAATTCTATTGGACCATGTGTTAAAATTATATTGGACCATATGTTAAAATTCTATTGGACCATGTGTAAAAATTCTAGTGGACCATGTGTTACAATTCTATTGGACACACATGCTTTAATCTTATTGGTGCATGGATTGACTTTAGGAAAATTGCATATTGGTCCTTCTTCTTCCTTTAATTCCCAAATTGGCCTATAATCTTATCAATTTATTTCATTTCCCTATGTCTTAAGTTTCTAATGGCATGAATTTCATGCAATTTGATTAACTGTATCGGGAGTTATACCTTAAAAACTATAGGCTGTTCAAAAACAAGGATAGTAGCCAGAACTCAACTTCAAAACATAATTCAAAACTCTTAGATGAAGAATTAGATTTCTGTTCCTTCATGAAAGTTGTAGACCTATGTCTCTAGTTTAATCTCTAATTCAAACTATCCAATTTAGAGGTCTATAAGCCAAGATATGGACAAATTATAGAAATTTGTTCAGTGGAACCTATCCATTCAGTGAGGCACACATCCCAATTCAACTAACTTTGGTCTTATCATGCAAGAGCAACACAAAAATATATCCAATTAACCAAAAACATCCCATTTACTTTCGGAATACTTCTTTAATAAATTTTCCTCACATCACGCTCATAATCCAAGCAAACATATCAAAAATTTCCATACATATTTAACGTCTAGGTATGTATGTCCATGTCGAAGCGAACAAATTATCCATTTACCCTTATCTTTTACATTAAGTACCATTATATCTCTTAGTATACTTAGATGTACTTCATTCATTCATTATGTTCCCTTCTTAATACACCCCGGACATGCTATAATACTTCCAGGGTATATGTTGGGGCTTTACAGGATTTCAAACCATTCATCAACTTTATCACTTTGTTATTGTTTTATAATTTGAGTTACTTTTCTATATTCAATTTTACTTTATTTTCTAATTTGCATTGAACCAAACCCCCTGTTTTACTTATACGTATAATTTAGGAAAGCAATTGGAATTAATCTCCGTGAGATCGACCTAGACTTGTCACTGCTATAGTTGTAGGTTTAGTTATTTTGTGTAGTGTTACAACCCGCTACCAATTTTGGTGCCTAGTAGTGTATCGTAATACTATATAAAATAAACTAGATCTACTACTGTAGCAGTGACGAGTCTAGGTCGAACCTACAGAGAGTGTTCAGTTAGCTTTTGAAATGAAATTAATCAGTGTTTAGGGTTAAGGGTGTTTTAATAACAAAATAAAGCAAAACTAACCTAGTGAAAAAAATAAAAGAAAACATTAAAAATGATAAAAGTGGGGAATTAGGTAGGACCCAGTTCTTTGGTTCAATCTCGGCCTAAACTCTAATTAGACATATTCCTAAACTCTAATTAGACATATTTCATTCATTTGTTGTTCTTTTACCTTTCCTTAAACTATTGGTTGTAGATTAATAACAAGCTCTGTTAATCTCGATTTTTCCTTAGGGCCTAGTTAATTAAGAAGAGCTTATTAAACCCTAGCCATCGGATAACCTAGGAGATGCTCCCTAAGTTTAATGGGCAACTACCTCATGAGTGATAAAAACAGACCAATCTAAGCAATAATCACACAAGCTCGAATTATTTAACCTAGATTGTGTTATCCCTAATGATTACGAATCATTAATCGCTACAAATGAATCGAAAAAACGACGATTATGTATTGTCTTCGATTCTAGCAATAGTATCTTACATAAAAATGATCAATAGAGCATTCACTCATTCTTACACAACACCCGAACATTAAACATATGATAACATAAGCAATTTATAAAGAGAAAAATAAACAAAAAATACAAGAAGAAATACACTTAATCGAGTCATCAACATTGATGTCGCCTCCTAAACAACATCGAGAAGCTACCCCTCTATGAGTCTCTTAAGGTTGAGAGCTTGCTCCCAAAAATAACGCTTTAGCCCCTAAAGAATGTCCCAGCTGAAGACCCCTTACTCCTCTTCTGTTTTTGGATTTTCTCCCAAATGTAGCAAGAATGGAGGCTGCCTTTCAGGGTTTCATTATTTTCTTTTTATAGTTCATTCCAATTAGGGTAAAAAGTAGGTTTTACCTAGCCCAAAATGTTCGAAATAAACCTTGATAAGTTAAGTTCGGAAGCAATCCCCAAGCTATCGTCGCAATGGCCACAATCGTGGCCTATGTGATAAGCTTCTGTCACAATCACGGCCAATTAGCACAATCGTGGCACTCCATCATTCTTTTGCCACGATTGTAACATTGGGTTCTTCCTCCAACCTCCTACAAGTCTTCTTTTCTTTGCTCTAATTCTTCCTCATTCTTGTTCCATGAAGAAGTGGATATGAATTTTTGAAAAACGGCTCAAAATTAGTGCTTTCGACTCACTTTAACTTCTTTTATTCCAAATCGTACCTAAAACCATATATGAGTCAAAGTGAGTGTCAAAAGCAATTTTATGTCACTAATTTCTAAATGTTATGGAATAATTATATATTCAATTAAGCACATGTCAATTTCCCCCGTACTTAGCTTTTGGCCGTCCTCGGGCAAAATATCAAAAGTAAGCTCAAAGACCCAAAATATTGTCTCATTTCCCATATTTCCTAAGAATACATAATCATAAACAAAGATGAACGACTTTCAAAAATCATAGCAAAAACTCAACATTCCAAGCTTTTACTCATGATTAATCAACATTCAATACCTTTAAAAATCGAACAATCTAACACCATTCACAATCAAGACATTTCACAACATTGCATATCATTTCATTTCTCTAATAATAATGTTCACATGCAAAATCTTGGATCAAAGGACTTTTCTAGTTTGTAATGTGGGCAAAGGTAAGGTGAGATGTATTTGGGTCAAGTAGTGTTAAAGCTATTAAAGCTAGTGAAACAAAGCAACACTCAATGTGACATCAAGTGAAAAAGCTAACATTCCCTGACAATTGTGTACATCAATTATAATGAATGCAAAAAAGTGTTTCACTGCTCAAATTCAAGCTCTCATACATAAACCACATGAAGCATATACTAATCCGAAGGGATAACTCATACCATTGATGACAATACATTGAAACAACATAGAGTGAACCTTCCAAGCCAAAATCTACCTCATATTGAACACACTCAAATACCCCATTCATTACAACTTTAGGAGGATGTATTAATTATAAACAACTTTTCAACACATACGCACTTCCTCCTTGATACATGATATGTGCTTAATTGTTGATATTTTTAATTATTTTCACTTAGCGACTATTGATACAAAAATGATTAAGATACTCACTTTAATTCATATTTTATTTTAGGTACAATTCGGAAGCAAAGAAATTAAAGTGAGTTGAAAGTATGAAATTATAGATCATTTTTCGAAGATTTATTTTTTTGCAGCAAGGAGAAAAAGAAAAGGGAAAAAAAGAAAGACAAGAAAAATCAAAATAAGAGAATTGAAAGTGTTTGCTATAAATTAAAACAAAAAATATATATATAGCATTTGGTGGCTGCGTGAAGGAACACATAACGAAAGTTGGAGCAGCAAATTAGAGAAGCAAATTAAATGAATGAGGACAGGGTGGCAATTAATGGGCCCAAAAAGAAGCAACAGAGGCGTCGTTAGAGGCAGCACGTGGAATTAACGAGGGCATAGGCACAAGCAAAATTAAATTGAAGAGAGGACTTGAACAGCAAAAGAAAATCAACGTATGTGACAACAATCGGAGATCAATGGCCACTGGACCAATGCGTTACACAAAGGGCGGAGCAATTAAAATGAGCAGATTAAATGAAAGACAATGATTGGGCTTTATATAATTGAGCTAAATCAACGCACAATGTAGACAGCTGGAAAATAAGCACGCACAAAGGAGGACAACTGGCGTTTCAAAACAAATGAACAACGTGAATATAAATGAGGAACAAAGGAGACGTGAGGGGAGCTCTAGGTCCCAGTAGCTGGTGGCGCTACAATGAAATAAAATAGGAGAGTCGGCGCAATAGGGCAGAACGGAGGAGAGGCTCCACGCGGCAGACAAGGATCAAAAAATAAAAACAGTAAAGGAGCAAGGCTTGGCTGGTGCGGCTTCAAGAACAAGGAATAATGTCAGACAAATACAAGCATAGTAGGATAAATCAAGAGGCAGCTGAGGAAAGTGGAAAATGCCGGACCAGTCACGTCACAGTGGGCTACCAGTGGAGGAATCTTCGGTTGAAATATTTTTCTGGAAGAGATTCATGGAAGGGTAAAATTTCGACGCCGACGACCCGGGTTAAGTATTTTTTCAATTATTTTGTTGTAGGAATTGATTGTGTTATCCGGTTTTAACTGATTTGGGTATTGTGTATGAATAATCGGACTTTCGTGATTGTTCGGTTATTTTTATATGAACCTTTTGGGTATTGTTAATTAATAATTTTAACGCGTTCATTGAATTATTAATTTCAATCTCATTGCTAGAATTTCAATATAATCCGTAATTGTTATGTTGAAATTCATGTGTAACGACTAATGATTCGTAATCATTAGGGATAATATGACCTAGGTTAAATAACCCGAGCGTATGTGGTTGTTGCCTTGATTAATCGGTTTTCCTAATTCGTAATGCTACTG
>JAOTAZ010000002.1:30714390-30727462 GCA_025629785.1 Erythroxylum oxycarpum | reverse complement strand
CTACCGAATTCTCCATTTTTATTATTTTTGCATGTTTTCTTTAATTAGTTTTTATTAGTTAGTTTTATTTTATTTTTCTTTTCCCAAAAATCCAAAACCCCCTTTTTTCGTAAACACCGGTTATTTTTATTTCAAAAACTTTACACGCACTCTCTGTAGGATCGACCTAGACTCACCACTGCTACAGTAGTAGTTTAGTTATTTAATTTTGACTAGCGTTACGATGCGCGGTCAATACATTTATTTAAAAAAAAATTTCTTTTTTCGTTTTATGAAAGATTAAAAGAAACTACATTAATATAGACATTTCAATGATATGACATAAAATAGCATCCCAATCATTATAACCAACTCACATATGTACACCCCCACACTTAGTTTTTGTACATCCACAAACTAAACGATCACAAATGCTTTACTAGCTTTATGGCTTAGGTAGGACATTTGATTAAGTTTAAAAGCATATAATATGGTTGACACAAAAAATAAAGGTATAAAGCTTAAAGGGGCTTATCAAAAGAAAAAGCATATAACAGGTAGGCTATTTGGCTAGTGTAGCTTGGAAAAACAAAGAATGCGTAATCATCTCCATGTTAATGCATGTGATAAGAATATGGTCTTGAATAGAAAGTCAAAGCAAAGTTAGGATGTACATGTCATGAAGTCACACATAACCAAAGACAATGAGACTGATATGGATGTGTTAGTCTAATAAGGCTCTAAATTCTCACCAACTTTGTCTACCACTAGTCACTATTCTTCTAAAGATAATGCATATCAACCAATCATAAGAGTAAAAAAACACGCTAAGTTGCTATGAAATTCTTTAGTCAATTCATTCTCTAATAATAACTATATAGTCCTAGAAGCAATAGAAAAGAGAAATTGTTTGTTTGTTTGTTTTATTCATTCTCTCATTTTGATTGAAAACTTAAAAATAGGTAAAAACAAACAAATTCAAAAACACACATGCATATAAGAAACAAATGTAAAAATTTAAAGAAAAGAAATTTACTTCCTTTGGGTTGCCTCCGAAGAAGCGTCTTTGTTTAGGGTCGTTGGCTTGACTTCATACTCTTCTCACGTGACAAAATTATAATCTTTAGGTAGTACAGTTTGAGCCACTTCCACGTGAGGTAGTTCAGGATAGGGCCTTAGTTGATAATCCTTCATATTCAACATATGCCCTATCTTCAGATTCTCAATCTTTACTAAGTCCTTGCACTCTTGGAATATCTCAAATGTCTCTTCACCTTGGTCCTCCTCGTTTAATTTCTCTAACATGCTAGGCAAAGGAAAAGAGTTATTCATTACAATAAATTAGAACTCAGTATTTACCTTTGAGTTAAAAGATGTATCCTCTTTGATTTCAAGCTCTCCTCAACTTCTTCGACACAAACAATTCCTTAAGTAGTACACTCATTATTCTCAAGCTCCTTTTCACTCTATAAAGCCTTTGTGCTAACATCCCTTAAGTACACCTCAAGTTGAGATAGTTGCATTTCTTTGCCTTGTGATGCTAGGTGGTTGAGAGTTTCCGTTAATTGAACCATTTGGCTTACCAAGTTCTGGATCCTATAACTTGTTTCTTTCTAGAATTGCATATCGTAAAGCATTAGCAATATAAACATTAACTAATTCCTCCAAAGAAGTACCTGAGTTTTGTTGGTTTTCCAAATATAGGACGCTAGACCCTATATCTTGCAAAAATTGTCTTACTTCCTGTTGGAACTCTTGTACACTCTATTGAAGTTGAATATTGTTAGCAGTCATACTATTAAGCAAATCTTCCAGACATGTACTTGAGTCGTGATAAGAAACTTCTGGTCTATATAGGAATTGTTGTGCATCCTACATACTATCAAGGAAATAATTTTATGGGTTATCCCATCCATAACTAAAGTTAGGTTGATTTGTCCAACCTTGGTTATAGGATTGAGAATAAGAGTTATAAAAGAAATTACATCCATCCATGTCAAATTTTCTCTTTTTTTTTTAATTTCACAAACACAAAACAAAAAGTGAAAAGATCAAGAAATAACTGAAAATAAACTAATTACGAACAAATATATACAAAATACCAATTAAAATAAAGAACAAAAATTAAAGCACCGTACTTTCTAATAACGACGCCAAAATTGGTAATATACCATAACACTGCACAAAATAAACTAGACCTACTACTATAGCAGTGTCAAGTCTAGGTCAATCCCATAGAGAGTGTTCGGTTAACTTTTGAAATGAAATTAATCGGTGTTTAGGGTTAGGGGCTTTGTTTTAATAAAAAAATAAAGTAAACTAACCTAGTGAAACAAATAAAAGAAAACATTAAAAAAGATAAAAGTGGGGAATTCGATAAGGACCCGGTTCTTTAGTTCAATCTCGGCCTAAACCCTAATTAGACATATTTTATTAATTTGTTGTTCTTTTATCTCTCCTTGAATTATTGTTCTTAGATTAACAACAAGCTTTGTTAATCCCGATTTTTCCTTAGGTCCTAGTTAATTAAGAAGAGCTCGTTAATAAACCTTAACTATCAGATAACTTAGGAGACTCTCGCTAAGTTTAATTGGATAGCTACCTTATGAGTGAGAAAAAAATACCAATCTAAGCAATAATCACACAAGCTCAGATTATTTAACCTAGGTTATGTTATCCCTAATAATCACGAACCATTAATCGCTACAAATAAACCCAAAAAACAATGATTACGTATTGTATTTAATTATAACAATGGGTTATTACATAAAAATAATAAAATAGAGCATTAAGTCATTCCTACACAACAATCAAACATTAAACATAGGATAACATAAGCAATTTCTAAAGAGAGAAAAAAAATAGCAAATACGAGGAGAAATACACTTAACCGAGTCATCAACATCGATGTCACCTTCGAGCCGTTGTTGGGAAGCTACCCCTTTATAGGTCTCTCAAGGTTGAGAGCTTGCTCCCAAAAATAATGCTTTAGCCCCCAAAGAATGTCCCAGCTGAAGACCCCTTACTCCTCTTCTCTCTGTGGATTTTCTCCCAAATGTAGCAAGAATCGAGGCTGGCTTTCAGGTTTTCATGCTTTTCTTTTTATAGTTCATTCCAATTAGGGTAAAAAAAAAAAAAGTTTTACTAGGCCCAAAATGTTTGAAATAACCCTCGATAAGTTGATTTCGGAAGCAGTTCCCGAGTTTTCAT
Source organism: Erythroxylum oxycarpum (assembly GCA_025629785.1). Lineage (NCBI taxonomy): Eukaryota > Viridiplantae > Streptophyta > Magnoliopsida > Malpighiales > Erythroxylaceae > Erythroxylum > Erythroxylum oxycarpum. The sequence goes on along the minus strand of JAOTAZ010000002.1, from coordinate 30,724,273 downwards.
CGAATAGTCCACAATCGTGGCTTATAGGGCCATGATCGTGGTACTCCATTATTCTTTTGTCACGATCTTGGCACTGGGTTCTTCCTCTAACCTTCTCTAAGACTTCTCTTCTTTTCTTTAATTCTTCCTCTTTCTTGTTCCATGAAGACAAGTGGATGTGAATCTTTGGAAAACAACCCAATATAGTGCTTTCGACTCACTTTAACTTCTTTGATTCCGAATCGTAGCTAAAATCATATATGAGTTAAAGTGAGTATCTTAAGAAATTTCATGTCAAGGTGAGTATCTTAAGAAATTTCATGTCATTAATTGCTAAATGCTATGGAATGATTATATAATCAATTAAGCATATGTCAGGGCCATTGTTGGGGATTAATATCGTTTCTTTTCTGAATTTATTTGTTTTATTTTATTTTATTTTTGGTTAATTTCTTTTCTTGTTTGGTTAGTTACAGCTCATAACACGATCTTCTCACTTTGGTGAATTGAAATTTGATCCAAAAATTGAAAGAATGATACGCAGATTAAGAAGAAAAGTTACAAAAAGTCTCAAGGATCCATCACCATCTAACAGGAGACTTGATTCCTCACCAGGAATTCAAATAACTTTGGATTTGCTTTCTGATTCTTCTAGTGATTCTATTTCTTAAATTAATTCTGACATTACTGAACAAAATAATGCTCGCACCATGTTGTTAGACAATTAGGTGCTAAATTTGGACATTATATGAATAAGTAGACACCATGTTGTCCATATGTGATCTTTGCTTGTATGACCTAAATAAATTAGATAGATACTATATTAATATTATTCTTATTGTAATTTGAATGTGTGTGACCATCATACCTTAGGTTTAAGAGTTGGTTTATCATCTTTAATAATTAATTGAACAAAAGGATTTTCAAATTGATCAAAGAAGATTAACATTTTAGAACTTTGTTTTCACATAAATTACTATTAAAGATTATGAATATGTTGTTAATGATGAACTTAAAGCCATAACTAAGTTAATTATCATTAGTTAGAATCCTTGCATACTTTTTGTTGCCTTATTTTACATTTAATTTACTTTAACTTAATATGCTCTTTAATTTGATCATATAATTAAAGTGTAGACATCTAAGTTAGTAGTTTATTAGTCCTTATGGAATTGGCATTTAATTTCCTTATAGGGAGCCTATTTTATTAATTTTTATAATTGGTGCACTTACCAACATGTTTTTACATATATTTCATATAAATCATATACATAAATCAATATTCACATTAAATGAAATAAACATATATACCACAAAACATATAACATCTTGCATCCTAATTAACGAAATGGTTTTTACACTATTTTGGCACTGAATGACAGGTTTAAAGCAACCATCCTCATAGAGCCTTCCTATATATCAAGTAGCATTTAAAATCATAATAAGATAATAATCACCATAAAATAGCAACCATATACCCAAGGAACTACCATAATGAATACCACACATGATATCTAAATTAACAATTAATGTCTCCTTAACACCTAGAATACAATTGCACGCATACGATAACTATATACTAGTAATTACATAATTCCACACTGATAAAACATGCTTATTATGATCCAAACTTATCATTTGAATGAGAACAAAAAAATGCCATTATTCCATTCTAAGGTTTACATAATTATAATCAATTTCAATTAATTTAAGTAGATAAATAATTAATCAATATATAACTAAGCAATTAAAATACATACTCAACAAGATAATCAACCTAGAAAACTTTATTTGGAATATACTACTTATTAACATTGTAAAAGTACCTTAAATATTCTTTTGGTATCAAGAAATTGTCTATATGCTATTTGAATCCTAGTAGATTTAATATCGTTGACATTTTTAGGATGCCTTTAACAAAATGGGATAAATTGATTTAATATCAATATAGTTATTGTCTATATAATTAAGGAAATATAAAGAAAAATGTAAAGGAAAGGATATAAAAAGGTCTTTACTAAAAAATTATTTTGAGTTTAATTATAAAATTGAAAAGTTGTTAAGCATCTTATTTTACCCATTTAAGAAGTTACCTTGATTTGAAAAAGTTTTTATGAATTTAGGGATTTAGATAGGAAAATTAAGTTTGCATTTAGAAGGCATGCTAAAGCAATATAAATAAAACATATGACGAATGTTCTCTATGTTCTTTATAGAAAAAGGTTGCTATGATTAGTATCGACCACGCATAAGCCAATTTAAGATGTTAAGGAAGATGATCAAGATGAATTACACAAACTTCTCTATGATGATAGGTCTTCATTACCAAGAGTTTGTAGGGACATAAGAGTATATAGCCCTTTGCCTAGACTTTTCTTACGGGATATTTTGTCAAGATGCCTCGCACCATCAACGAGGAGGATGAGTATGACCCCAACAAATCTAAAGCATCCATCCTTCAACACCATGTGCTCATATACATCTATAGGATTCTAAGTCATACACTAAGTGGGTGGGGTGACAACTTTAGAGTCATAAACTGTGGAATATGAGCGAGCAGATGCCATTCACCTGGGGCATACCTTAGTCCAATTCTTTAGGCATCAACCTTAAGAGAGGAAGATAAGGACTATTTGAATTGGTTTATACCTAATACGATTAGCAAGGAGGATAGGAGTTTGCAGGAGGCTACCACCGATGAGACTACTTGATACCATGGTTACCCTCAATTTGGATATCATGAAGAATTTGCACATGTTATGCAAGAGGCGGGGACTAAAAAGAGATATCTATCGAGTTATTAGGCTTTCGATCAAGTAGGCAGCTTCAATAGCATAAGGGGATTGCCCCAATATGGTAGAGAAGCCATCAAGACAAGGCCCACTAACATCCTAGACAAGCAGAGCAACACAGAAGGAGGCTAGTACATTATTTTCTGGGATGCCAGCACCACTTGGATGCCTAGACTCGCTAAAGATAGCTTGGTTGGGGAAGCACATAAGGCATATTTTGGGAGTCTAGTGCACTATTTAAGTACAACAACTAGTGCTGACAGAGTGGAAGGAGAGACAAAAGGTCCATGATAGATGGATGTTCTAGGTTTTAGTACAGATGGCAGGACATCTTAAGATATCCATACCACCTCTACCTTTTAAAGCAGCTGCATCATCTATGGTTTCATAGCAGTATAAGGCTTCGAGGCCTGAGGATCCTCCATCAACGGACATACAGACTCACCGAGAGATGACTCATACAAAAAATGTCTACATGTTATATTTTGGTTTTTCTTTTCTTTCTTTTATTATTTGTATAATTTTTTGTTTTATCGTAACATTAGTGGTGCAATTTTATTTTATGTTATGTTATTTTTATTTTCATATTTTTTATTTTATTTTCTTTTATCTTTTTATCCCTTTTTTGTTTATATTTTGCAAGGATGGTTATATATAGTATCAGATGAACGCTTCACCACATTTAGAACTTTGTAAATCTTAGCATTTAGGAAAGTAACAATTCCTGCCTTTCTCACTTTTGTGCTTTTATTAATATTTTTTATCCATGCTTCTGTTATGTATATTGGCGACGATGTACAATTTTAAGTGTGGGGAAGAGGTTTCAAATTTCTTAAGCTTATTGTAATCTTTTTTATTAATTCTTATTAATTGACATCCCAATTTAGTTAAAATTTGTCAAAACTACTTTATATTAATATTGATTATTGTATTAAATTAGTATACACATGGATGAAAGTTAGAATAAACTTGCTTTTATAAGTTATATTTTAAATAATCATTGAGATAATTAATTTGAATGAAAATTACATATTATTTACACACACGAATATTATTTACACACACGAAGCAGTTTTGTGAGATTTTGAGCACAAGAGCAAATGCATCACTATTTTAAGCTCTTTTGCTCTTTAATGTGTGTTATCATACATAGTTGGATGATTCTAGAACTTGCTTTTTTTAAAAATTCATATTAAGACCATATTTGTTAAATTAGAAGCATTTACATATAAAGGAATTTAGATTTAACCTTTCGTTTTAGACTTTTTGTTTGACCATTATCCTACCATATTTTATACCTTAGGAGTAACAATTTTTTAGACTTAGTTTTTTTATTGATTATAACCACATTAATGGCCTTTACCTTATTTTTCTTGAAAGTCTTTTCATTATTTTTGAACCTTAAAAGATTTACATTTACTTAATTGTTTGAAACTTGGATTATATTGAAGAATAAAAAAAAAGGTCCAATATTTCTTTGATTGTTAGTATATGGTGAATGCTCAAAAAATAAATAAAAATAAAAATAAAAATAAATGTTGCAAGGCATAAAAAAAATAGTGTTGAAGTTATTGCACCAATAGAGTTAAGGTGTGAAGGACCGTTTCATTTAATTTTGTTTATATAAAATTCCTTCAATATTATTACCCTTTTTTTTAATCCCTATCATAACTTTACCTAAGTCTCATTAAAACTTTATGACTAGACCTTTTGGTTTTTATTTCTAGTTTACTTATAAGTGGTGGAGATATGATTTTATTGCAAGCTTATGAATAAGAATCTTCTTATATATTGATTTGAGAGTTCCTACATTTTCCACCCTATACATTTTGAGTGTATTAAATGAATCCTTAGTAACAGCGTGAAAATTTATGTTTTTGGTTTCAAAAAAATTATCTATATGATTGTTATTGATATTGACTTATGAAGGTTGGCTTTAGGATGACTTGAATTTAATTGTATGTTATTTGATTGATATGACGTGATGATTTAAGTGTGGATGGATAAGTTGAGGTTAATAAGGGATGAATGTTTTTAAGTATAATAATTTGGATTATTATTTGCTTAAGGATAAGCAAAAGCTTAAGTATGTGGATGTTTGATAAATGATTAATTAATTATATTTATAAGTCATATTTAGTGTGTTTTGTGATTATAAAACTTATCAACATGTATCATTCAAAACCTAATTTTCGAACTATAAAAGGCAAGATCAAAGAAACCTAATTTTTGAACCCTAAAAGGCAAAATTAAAGAGAAAAGAAAAGAAGAGGCTTGGGAAACACAAGAAAAACCCTAGAATGACATAAAGCATAAGAAATAATTAAGGAAATCCCATTAGAGAAAATTTTCATCAATATAGAGTGAAATTTTGTAGATTTTAGGGATTTCAATCATTTTATCCTTAATTTCAACTTTTTCTTTAGTTTTGATGTTTTGTTTTCCATGAGTATGAGTTAAATTCTTTTTGATATCTATATTAGATGAACACTTAGATGGATCTTATAGTGACTCTATTTTATTTTAATTTATTCTTAAGTTTCATTGAGATTCAATTATGTGCTCTTATTTATTCTTAAATTAATATTATCGACATATTGATTTATGTATGATTTCATGTAATTAAGATTAGAAACTCTAATTTAAGAACAGATCTATCGTAATTGAAAGGAGTTGTATATAAACTTAGAGATAGGTCGACGTAAATCTTTCGAATTAGTGCCAGATTTAACAATGAAGTTCATAAATCGATTAATATAATTCTAAGAGTTTTAAGTAAAATCAACAATAACATCTCAGTAGAAATCTTGTTAAGACTCGAAGTTTGGGAAGGTCCAGTAATATACAACCTTATCTCTAACTAGTAAGGAAACTGTTTCTAATAGACACACAGAAAAAAAAAGAGAACGATTTGAAGAAAACAAAAGGCCAAAAAATATTATATTAATAAATATATCAGTAACTATATTAAAAACATTTGATAGAATAAAATAAGAAAATTCAAACTCAAAATAATAAAAATGAAAATAAACATACAATTGCAAATAAATAATATAAATAATAATAAAATACAAAAAATAATAAAATAAAGATTAAAAATACTAAGGGGAAGTACTAATAAAAAAATTTCAATTAATAACTTAGAATTGAATATAAATAGTTTTGAGAAAGATATTAACATAATTGAGAAATTTTCACGGTTCAATGAATTTTATATTAAATTGATTAATAAAATCATGATTGCATAAGAAATCTTAGAAATGGTTTGAAATTCAAGTGCTATTGTTTTATTGGTTGATTTGATTGTGTTGACTTACTCTTAATTTATTTTTTTAACATTTTTAAATATGATTTATCAATATTAGTCACAAATCTTAATAAGCATCGTCCATATCCTCTCCCTGTAGCTTTAGGAACTCTTGGGTCATTGAAGAAGATGTCGGTGAAGAGGCATCGACAAATTTAGACATTGCTGGTGGGACTAATTTAAGTACTCCTGTTGCAGTGTATGGGAACGTGAGTACCTCCAGGGTGGCGACAACATGAATGCAAAGGTTACTCGAGAAGTGTAGTAACAAGCACATAATACATGTATAGTCATTTATAAGTGGATGGTGTTCAATAATATGACAAGGGTTTATACTTTATAAGCCATGAAGATGGGTCAAGAGGTGCAAGCTTTAATCATTATTATAGATTATATGTAATAAGCACTCGCTAGTAGAATAAGGACTACTACATGAAAATATAAAACAAAGAAATAACACAATATTAGGTATTTTAAATAATCATAAGTAGCGTAAAATTATCAGGTTGGTAAAACATTTTTAATGATTTTTAATTCTATTCTAACATTAAAATTTTGGTTTTTAAGACCAAAACCTAATTTATTGACTTATTTTCAATCTAACCTCCAATTTTAGTCTTGATCCATTGATTATTTAATGTACATATACTAGAAATCAAGATTAAAAAATTATGCTTAGTCTTGGGAAATAACTCTATAAAATATTATATGATCAATTTTAATATATATATATATGTATATTAAAAAAATTCACCTTGAATCCCAAGGCGCAGGTGAGTTGGTAGGGAGCTCTTTTGACTTAAGTGAGGTGTGGGTTCAAACCACTCTCATGTATGCAGCTGTTTAAAATTTAGAGTCAGAGCTTTGTCTCTTACAAAAGACCTACCCGGCTCGAGCGAGAATTAATTTGGGTGTGAATTAATTAAAAGTGTCTTCCCATAAATGGGATTCTCTGAGGACACCTCGTGAGCAACCAAAAAATTTCAACTTGACCACATATTTTAAGTTATTTATGATTTGTAAAAATACAAAGAAAAAGTTGCATATATCGATGATTCTTCTCAGACTCTCCTAAAGCAGAAAGCTTTGTACACTAAATACATTAATTTTATAATTATTTATTAAAAAAACTATTTTTATACAAGCCGGTGAAATATTAAGATTGTTATCACAATGTCATTTAATATAATTTTATAAAAAATTAATTAACTCTTTTTTGTCAATGAGAAACAAAATTGCAATAAAATCATAACTATAAACCAACCAAAAGCCACAATTAATCTGACTACAAAGTAAAGCAAACAAAAGGGGGAAAAAGGAATAACCAAATTATATACAAGGGCATGAAAGCAATTCCTGTCCATATAGTAAAGACCAAGGTCCTGTTTGGCAAACAACTGATTGTATTAGTTGTTAGCAGACTCTATCAGCTATTAGCTGATAGCTGATTTCATTAGCTGATTTGATCAGCAGATTGCATTAGCTGTTTGATAGACATGTTTGGTAAAATTAGTTGTTCAGTATTAGGGGCATGTTTGGATAACAGCTGATCAGCTAATTTTAGCTGATTGACTAACATTTAGCTATTTGACTACACAACCATCTATTTTGTTGTGTTTAGTTGTTAGCTGATTGGGTTGAATCAGCCAACCCAATCAGCCAAAAATAAAACGCTGCTGACAATCAGTTGTTTCCTTTTCTTATAATTCTAATTTTGCCCTTAGATATTTGGTCAACATTGTTCCCTCTCTCTCTTTTTTCTCCGGAAGAATCACTCTCTATTTTTTTCTACATTCTTCAGATTACCTCTCTCTTGTAGCTTGCGATAATGGATCTGTGGTATATGCTTCTTATTTGTTTTCTGCAGACTCACGAGCCAAACAGAAACAGGAGAGGATGATTCTAGGAGGAGTAGAAGAGGAAGTGAAAGGGCTCGCCGGAATTCAACACAACGCCTTCTACTTGCATCGCGCTTTGGTAAGTTTTCCCATTTCGAGGTTGCCTAGACTTACAGAGTAGGCTGAGAGATACGATGGTATTGTTGTTTCTCACTCTGTTCTTGTTAGATTCTAGCGATTTGTGTGCAAAATCTAAAATTTTTAATCTTTTCTAACATTTGATTTGTAATGGGTGTACAAAGCGTTTGTGGGTAGTGTTTTTTTCCATTGAATTTTTGGGTTTGGATTAGTAGCTGCTTCGGTGAAGTACAGTGATGGTTCATGTCTGATTTGGCTTTCCCTTACTGGAATGTTTTCACTGTTGGTTACATCATTTTCTTTTTTTCATTTTTGGTTCTTGTCAATTAGGGCGTGCTTATTTCTTCCTCTCAAGGATCACCTTCTCAAATAGGTTAATATGTTTTTAATTGAGCCAGTTGATCACTTCTAAGTGCTTGAATATGTTAGAATTGGTACTAAAGTCTCAAGTTCTTTGGACAACAGGAGTATCATTTTGAAATGTAGACAACACGGTGTACTTGGCATTTTGTTTTCCTTTTGGTTCCTTCGCAATTGCAATAAGTTACTTGTGTTCTTGGGAAACTTTTCTGGACCCTACTTAGAAACTTGCATCAATGTATACTGGATTTTGTTCTTTGGGAAGTGTCATGCTTGTTTTAAACTGCAATTAAAATGGCATTTCTTGTTTACAAACATGAGACTAGCTATTATAATAACCACATTACCATTATATTTCATTTGTTAATTTGTTTTTCCATCCCCATCCTCACAACGCTATTATATTTCATTTCTTTATTTTTCGATTTCTCTCCATGTCCAAATTTTCTGTTGCAGAGATGGTGGAGACAATGTGAGTTAACTATTAAGGAGAGGAATTTGGTCTTAGTGGGTTACAAGAATGTCATTCCTGCTAAAAGGGCATCATGGAGAATATTGTCTTCCATTGAACATAAGGAGGAGGCAAAGGAATACATGCTAAGGGTTGAAGATGAGCTTTCAAAGATATGCAATGACATATTGTCAGTCATTGATCAACATCTTCTCCTATCTTCCTCATCGGGATAATCAATTGTTTTTTACTATAAGATGTGAGATTTATTGATCATTATAATTCCCTTTTCATTTAGCTATTGAGTTGATTTAATTCAGAGGAATATTGTACTATACATGGAAAAGATAAGGCTTTTGAAGATGAAGAATTTTTTATCTTAGGTAATTGTAATATAATTTGAGTTTTTGTTGTTTTTTTTCCGTGGAATAGTGAATCCAAAGACCTAAGTAATGCTTTGCAACAATATCATATTGGGGTATTTATGTTTGGCAACCAGATTACGATCTTGTCCTTTGAATGATATGTGGTATTTTGCGGGTGTTTGGAAAGGTATAAATTGAATTCAATTTACATGTTTGGAAATTAAAAAATAATAATTTCAATTCATGTATGTAATTGAATCCCATCTCCTTTATAAATTGAATTCACTCCTCCAAGTATAGAAATTCAATTACATTAAAGCTTGAGGAAGATAGCTTTGAATAAAAAACTGTTGTTTGCTGTGAGTTTATAACCAGACATTCATCAAAGTTTATATATTTATTGTGGGTTTTTATTGAGTATAATTCTTTGCCCTGTATTTCTTATTAAGAATCACTTTGTGTCATTTAAAGGTTGCGTCTTGCTCTTTTACTCTTTCATTCTTTGGACTACTTCATTTCTCACTCTCTTATTCTTCACTTGATTGGATTCTAATTAATTAAAATATAATTAATTCATTAATTAAAATATTATAATTAATTAATTACAATATAATTAATTAAAATATTATTATTATTATTTATTAGAATATTTT
>JAOTAZ010000002.1:30693979-30709897 GCA_025629785.1 Erythroxylum oxycarpum | reverse complement strand
AAATTAAAATTTAATTTAATTTAATATTTTTAATATAATAACAAGTAAAATAAAAATAAAAATTAAAAAACAATAAGAAAAGTGAACTGCTGGCAAGTGTGGCCAACCCCTTCCATCAGTAGTCAACCCTGAGGTTTTATTGTCATTGCAAACAACTCTTTTAACTCTTTGCTTAAAAATGCTCTTCTATTGGAGCTTTTTATAAAAGAGTTGATTAGGTTGAATCAACCAATCCGACTAGCTCATAACTAAATATTGAAATAATTTTTCAATACAGTCAAACTGTTAAATATCGGCCAATCAGCTGAAAAACAGCTTATAAGCTTTTTAACAAACGCAGCCCAACTCTTATATAAATGGGAGTCAAAGCAAATAAAAAGGAACAAAAAAGAAAATACAGTAAGCCAGTCACTCTCTCTCTCTTAAAAGAACAGTCAGTCATTCACTCTCTCTCTGCGGGTGCTTACTCATCCACTTTAACCCCACTTTCACTCTCTCTGTCTAATTTCTCAACCTGTCGCCCTCAAGGGAGACTTTTGCACCACTCACTCATATTCTTCTCTCTTACTCTTTCTAAGTCTCTCTATCTCTTTCTCTCCTAATATTATTTATAAATAGCAGCTTAGGGTTTTAATTGGGAGATATGAGTAATCAATCTCAACAACAAACCCAACAACAGCAACAACAGCAGCTGGGCCCCAGTGCTGCCAGTAAGGATTCCGAGGAGGACAAGAGCACCTGTCTGTCGACTGACGGGGGAAGCAGCACTGGTGCCACGGTGGTTCTATCTGAGAAAGCCGAGTCCGGAAACGGTGCTGACGAAGATAGTGCTGATAAACCCGGCGATCTCATGGAGGAGGAGCCGCCTCCCCCGCCTGAACCTGCGGCTTCCAGCGCTTCTCCGGCCATTGTTTTCTGTATTCGCCTTAAGCAGCCTCGCACAAATTTGTTGCATAAAATGAGCGTCCCTGAACTTTGTCGCAATTTCAGGTTATTCCCTTGAAAGTTTTGTTTTCTTTCGTTAATTTCTCTGGAGATGTTTTGGTGTTCGAAACTGTTGATTGCATTGGGATTGTTTTAGCTTCTTTATGGATCAAACGGATTTTCTTGAGAAAGCCTCTTCTTTTTGCTGATATTCACTTTCTTCACGTGTATTGTTCTGTAATTTGAACTTGTTTAGGGCTTTTTAAGTTATCGAATTTATGGAATTAAAGGTTTCTTCTGTTTGTCGTAAATTCCTAGAGTTCCTGTAGCTGCTAAAAATGTGATCTTGTGCTTCGACTTTTTAACCCTTTGCAGCTTTCTATAGTTTACTTGTTTGGTGAGGAGGTGGTAAGGTTGATGGTGATTGCAATAAGCAGAAGTTGTTGGGAGGAGAGGCGTAACGGTTGGATTGGACTAACGTATACTGACAGGGATGAAGATTAGCCTCGAGTATTTAAGGACTTGTTTATGTATTAATTTCCTATTTCTCAATACTGAAATGCAACTTTTCTGAGCTTCCCTTAATTGTCATTTTTGTTCTTGATTTATGATACTGAAGCTTTCCATTGTCTACTTTGCGATCTGCATGACTTTAAAAAGTAGTACCTGTGCCCTTAGGAGCAATAAGTAGATCTCAATGCGTATCTGGGGATGTTACAGGCCTAGTTGATTAGTTGTGCACATATTATTACTGCCATCTCTTCAGATCAGTGCATTCATGAATTGTTGTAATTTAAGTACTTGAGTTGAAACTGGAACTTAGTTCGTTTCTGGCCTGTAGCTTTTTGTGCATGGCAGTAAATCTCTACCCTGCAACACAATATTCTTGTCATGTTGTTCAAAATTAAATTCCTATCTTATCTTAAAGTAGGTATATGACTTATTTTATGAATACAAGCATTTCTATGGGGATCTTTCTTTTTCTATTTATTTTCTAAAAGATTCACTTGTTATTTTGATGTTTGTTCTTTTAGTGCTGTTGCCTGGTGTGGAAAGTTGAATGCTATAGCTTGTGCATCAGAGACATGTGCTAGAATTCCAAGGTCAGTGTTCTCTTTTAGGAAGATTTAGTTTAGCCTCAAAGATATTGTTGTTTAACGTAGTATGGTTTTGGCCTCATAGCACTCTGAGAATCGAGAGCGATTCTGTTGCTGTTTTTTGATTAGCGTCTGTGCTCTTTGATGTGTTGCTCATTATAAATTGATAATGGACCTTAAATAGTGGATAGCTGTTTGAAAGTACAATTGTTCTTCTTCATATCTTTCTCTTTCTGTTGTAGCTCCAATGCAAATTCACCATTTTGGATTCCCATACATATTGTTATCCCTGAGAGACCAACTGAGTGTGCAGTTTTCAATGTCATAGCAGGTATTATTATTATACCCAATGAACCTTTATGGTTTTGTTACACTATACTGTGACAGTTGTTAACTTATCACCTGGTAACCAATTGAAGTTGAAGTTTTCGTTGTTGATAAGTGGTTGTTTCTTGAATGTCAAAAAAAAAAGGAAACTAAAAATATGATGTTAGCATGGCTTTGGAATTGTGCTTCATGTGAAATTTGGGAAGAGAACTCTTTCTTTATGAAGCTTTTCAGATAGCATAAAAGCTTCCATGTCTGTCAAATTTTTTTTTTTTGGGGTTTAGTCATGAACTTTTTCCTTTTCTTTTTTCCCTGATGAACACTTTTCTATAGATATCTATGCACACAAGTCTGACGAGGTTATAGTTTCCATTTGTTTGTGTTTGATTTTTTTCTCTCTCTTTCCACTGCATACACAAACTGCACAAATGATGCATTCAAGTCTGCCCTTTTAGTTATCATGATTGAATCTTATGTGTTTTTTTTTTTGAGATTTCCTTTCTTCCAAATGATGAGTGGTTGCATTCTTTGCATATATTTTTTTGGTTACAGATTCTCCTCGTGATTCTGTCCAATTTATTGAATGGTCCCCTACTTCTTGTCCTCGTGCCTTACTTATTGCTAATTTCCATGGGAGGATAACTATATGGACTCAACATTCTCAAGTAAGCTAGCTTGTTTCCTATGCTGTTTTGAGAAAATAGCTTTTATGTTCTTCACCATATATTTTTGCCCACAGCTTCTCCATTTTTACTTAAATTGTGGTTACACTAACTGATCTTGTACTTATCAGTCTTGCTTTCTTCTTCTTGTCTTCTAGTGAATTGTTTCAAATTCTCATTTAGCTACGACTTTTTTTTATGCAGGGTCCAGCTAATTTGGTACGCGACGCTACAAGCTGGCAGCGTGAGCATGAATGGCGGCAGGACCTTGCTGTTGTTACTAAATGGCTTTCAGGGGTCTCTCCGGTATGCTATTACTTTTGCCTTTCGGATAACTGATTGTAAGATTGTTATACCCTTTTTGCACCATCGTTGGGGTATGTGTGTGATTGAAAGTTTTCACCCATGATACTCTTGCAGATTTGCTCATATAGTGTTGGTGTCTGTTATTGATACATCAGATTAATCATTCGTGTTTTCTTCCAATGATCAAATTGCTCTTTGATATTTCTCAACTTTGCATACTCTGTATTCTTGTTCAATACTCATCTTGTTTAGCTGTGCATGCCCATATTCATTGATGCCTAAATAGTTATAACATGCTGGTCGTATGTCATTGGATAAGCTTGACTGTGAGCGATCACAAATTTTCTTGCTCTCTTAAGCCTATTCAATTTGTGGATGGAGATTTTGTTCTTTTGTGGAAGCTTCTTGTTATTTGCATGTAAGCGCCTAGTAGCTCTTTTTCTTGTTTCATTTTTTTTCCTTCATCTAATCTACTTTTGAGAATCATCTAGCTGTATTTGTTTGTTTTTTGCAATTTGTCTATGCAATTTAATTATTGTTTGACTTCTGTGGAAAATCAGTATAGATGGCTTTCATCAAAATCCAGTAGTCCTGCAAATTCAAAGTCAATATTTGAAGAGAAGTTCCTTTCGCAGCAGTCCCAGACATCAGGTTTGTTTTCCAATGTCTCTTAGCCAACCTTTCCTAATTTTTAGTTGCTGAAGTGGTGAGTTTAAAGTTGCCTTTATTAGCTTGAATGTGGAACCTGTTTCTAGAGAAAATCTGATATATCCCAGATATGAATACCTAGCACAGTGACATTCTAATTTCAGTGTCCTCGTTTTTGCTATTTAGTGTCGTTACTAATATGCTGAGTTATAGACAGTGGACAATAAGCTGATGTTGCGTTGGTTTACTAACATAAAATTCAATTTTAAAGTTGGGATGATATATGAACCATTGTCTGTGCCTCACTAGTAGCTTAAGCTTTGGGTTGAAGGGTTTATTATTGTGGTGTGAATGCTTTTATGTTTGTGAAATCGCAAGTTTAAGCAAATGCCTTCTTAGTTTAGCATATATTTGATTTGTTATGATTTGTCCATGTGTCGTGTGATTTGGTGTGTTAGAATAATATTTTGACCACTTTTTTGGCCTCATCCAATAACATAAGGTTTTGGGTTGAATGATTTCTTGAAAAAGTTTATAAATTTCTCAAAGTATAGAATGCATTTGTTTGTATGAAACTGGAATGCGTAATAGTGGTCTTTACTCTTAGAAGATGTGGTGCATGCTTAAGATGTTTTGGGATATATATGAAAATTACTGAATGATCAGTTTGCTAGTATTGTAACAATTACGACAATTGTGATTTCATCACCACTTTTTTGCTTTCTTTTTACTATTTCAATACTTCCTTTCTCATCAGTATGCAATCACTGATGCACTATCCAATGTTATTTCAGCTAGATGGCCCAATTTCCTTTGTGTTTGTTCTGTTTTCTCATCGGGTTCTGTACAACTTCATTGGTCCCAGTGGCCTCCTAGTCAGAATAATTCCGCTCCAAAATGGTTTTACACAAGCAAAGGACTCTTGGGTGCTGGCCCTAGTGGTATTATGGCTGCTGATGCTATTGTTACAGATAGTGGTGCCTTGCACGTTGCAGGTGTTCCAATAGTAAACCCATCTACTGTGGTTGTTTGGGAGGTCACTCCTGGCCCTGGAAGCACATTCCAAGCAACTCCAAAGACAACTACTAGTAATGGTGTTCCACCTTCACTCAAACCACCGAGTTGGGCAGGTTTTGCACCTTTGGCAGCATATTTATTTAGCTGGCAAGAATATTTAATATCTGAAGGAAAGCAAGGGAAAAAGCAAGTGGAGGAGGATTCTGTGCCACTTCATTGCTCACCAGTTTCAAATTTTTCGGCATATGTTAGTCCAGAGGCTGCTGCTCAATCTGCAGCAACAACTACTTGGGGTTCTGGAGTAACTGCTGTGGCTTTTGATCCAACACGTGGTGGTTCAGTAATAGCAGTTGTGATAGTTGAGGGTACACAATAGTATCCATACTATGAAACTTGGTTTTTAGATTAATTCATTTTGAAGTTTGCATCAATATATATCTTTTGTGCCCGGCCTCTTGATTAATGATAGGCTGTTGTGCCCTTATAATGGAGGGTTAGTGATTTCCTGTGTACTATAAACACCGTTTGAATAAATTCTGGCTTTACCTTGTCTCTAGATCAAGATGATTGAACAAATGTAAACCCAAATATGGCTTGTTTCTTTGGGGATGATTTTTTTAGATAGAAGTTGATTATGATACTCACAAGTGGTTGAACTGATGCAGGGCAATACATGTCCCCCTATGATCCTGATGAGGGTCCTTCAATCACAGGATGGAGAGTGCAGCGCTGGGAGTCATCTCTGCAGCCTGTTGTTCTTCATCAAATATTTGGAAATCCTACTTCTAGTTTTAATGGGCAGGCACCAATGCAAACAGTTTGGGTGTCCAAAGTTGATAGAAGTATATCACCGACTAATGATTTTAAAATTCATGAAGTTCCTGCTGCTGGTCAAACCTTAGATGGAAGAAAGCCATCTGATTCTGTTATCGAGAAGGCAAAAAGAGTCAGTTTTGATCCCTTTGATCTGCCAAGTGATGTTAGAACACTTGCTCGAATTGTTTATTCGGCTCATGGTGGTGAGATTGCAATTGCCTTTTTGCGGGGTGGTGTGCACATCTTTTCTGGCCCAGTTTTTACTCCTGTTGACAACTACCAGATAAATGTTGGCTCTGCAATAGCAGCCCCCGCCTTCTCTTCCACAAGCTGCTGTTCAGCATCTGTTTGGCATGACATTGGCAAGGACTGCTCCATACTGAAGATAATACGGGTTCTTCCTCCTGCTGTTCCAAGTAGTCAGGTGAAGGCTAACTCTGCAACTTTGGAACGTGCAATTGCTGAGAGGTAATTTGTAAACCAGTTTTTGCACAATGATAAGTTGTCTGATTTATATGATGAATGACCCCAGGCATGTAAGAATAGGTGGATATCTGGAAATTATGCTGATGTTGTATTCTGTTATAGGTTTTGGTGGAGTCTTTTGGTTGGTGTTGATTGGTGGGATGCTGTTGGCTGCACTCAGAGTGCTGCTGAGGACGGCATTGGTAAGAACTATGTTAATAGTACTATTGTTGACAACAAAGATGCTTAAATTCAAATTATAACTTCTCTTCTTTTAGATGTAACCATTGTTCTCTTTCCTGGACATTTGATTTGATGGGGAAACAGGAAATTTACGGATTCCTTTATTGGGTTTCAGTTTCTCTGAACAGTGTGATTGCAGTCCTGGATGCAGATTTTCACTCTCTTCCTTCCACGCAACATAGGCAACAATATGGTCCTGTAAGTACCTGTGGTCTATTTCCCTGAGTCTTCTTTATAGCTTCGTTTCGAAAGATCACACATCTTTATTTAATTACGACAGTGGGTATAGGGACAGAGTACAGAAGTTCAGCAATTTTTCTCTGAATCATTTGCAACTTGATAAATCATTTGTTTTTCCATCGATAAAGTGTGTTTATGATTTTTCATGTGTCAATGGTAAGTAATTAGAGAAATGTGTTATGTTTATGTTAATGTCAATGGTTGGTAATTAGAGAAATGTGTCATGTTTTATGTTAATGTGTCTGTTTCTGGTTTCCTGAATTTTAGCTTGTGCTGCTGTTATAGGATTGGAGTAATGCTCTTCTTAGGCTTTATTGTTGCTACTCTGTCCCCTTAGCAATGAAATTGAAAATGTTTTATGTGACTTCTGTAATTCTGGTATCTGTATATCTTGAGAATGTGTATGAATCTGCAGGCCTAGTTTTAATCCATGCTTAGACTGTGAGTTTTTTGTTTGCTTATCAATTTAAGATGTATCTTTAACAACCACCCTGATATCCATGATTGCAAGTCTTTGAGTAGCTAAACTTGGTTTTGGTGTGATGCAGAGTCTAGATAGAATAAAATGCAGGATGTTGGAAGGTACAAATGCTCAAGAAGTCAGGGCAATGGTCTTGGATATGCAAGCAAGGCTGCTTCTTGATATGCTTGGAAAAGGCATTGAATCGGCTCTGATAAATCCTTCAGCACTGGTTCCTGAGCCGTGGCAGGCTTCTGGTGAGACGCTATCTGGCATTGATCCTGAAACAATGGCTGTTGAACCAAATCTTGTTCCAAGTATTCAGGTTTTTATTTTAACTCTGTTAAATTCATTTTCTCGACCCAAAAGATTTGCATTCTGCTGAAAAGATTTGTTCTCCCAATTTTAAATAGTGAAGATCCTTTGTGATCCATTTGGGTTTTATGTGCAGGTATGGTGGTTACTGAATGGTAATTGTCTATTATTTGTTCCCATTCCGCTCCTATACTCATGGTCTTTCCTGATTGCAAAACCTCTATAAAGTAATAATTTGGGACCATATAAAATCTATTAATTAAAAGGATATTAATTAATTGAGAATTAATTTAGTCTATTAAATCAAGTACGGACAATACAAATTATTATATATTAGAGGTTGTTAATTTATAAATGTTATACTTTAT
Source organism: Erythroxylum oxycarpum (assembly GCA_025629785.1). Classification (NCBI taxonomy): domain Eukaryota; kingdom Viridiplantae; phylum Streptophyta; class Magnoliopsida; order Malpighiales; family Erythroxylaceae; genus Erythroxylum; species Erythroxylum oxycarpum. Next base: position 30,702,009 of record JAOTAZ010000002.1, on the reverse strand, counting down.
TGTTTAAATGAATTATAGAAGGGATGCTAATTTAAGCTGTCTGATCTATTAATTAAAAGTATATTAATTAATTGAGAATTAATTTAGTCTATTAAATCAAGTACGGGCAATACAAATTATTATATATTAGAGGTTATTAATTTATAAATGTTATACTTTATTGTTTAAATGAATTATAGAAGGGATGCTAATTTAAGCTGTCTGTCTTGGTGTATCAACATTGTTAAATATGTACTTTTGAGGGCATTAACAAAAGCCAAAATGAAAAAACCAAATTCAAGGCAAAGTTTCCCAGTTAACAAAGCTTTTCACTGAGTGACTGAAATTAAATTCCCGTTTGGGCATCACATAGGGTATTCCTTGAGCATTTTTATATAACTTTGTACTTTATAGCTGACCTAAACTGGCTGTTTCGGGCATCAAATGCCTTTCTTTTTTTCAAAATGTTATCACCCCTTCAATGGATGATTTGAGAGGACATATTATTCCAAAGGGATGTAAGCCAAGGAAATCCTTTTGTGGTTTTAAGTTATAAAATGAATGGATTTTTGATATTAGATTTCATTTATTGAAGGCTATATCTCTAGTCCTAGAAAAATCCTCTGGATAGCTGGCCATGAACCCCTGCCTACTACTTGAATGAGTGGTACAAAAGAGAGCCTAATTGTGAATTGTTGTCTTGGTTATGCTAGATCTTTGTTAAGAAACTACTGATTTATCTACCAATTTTTTAAAAATCTTCACATATTGCCTCTCTGCTTTAAGTAATGCACTCTTTCTCAGATGATGGAAGTGCTTTGCTAGGTTGTGACTTAATTTGCAGAATATTGATCTAATATGTATCTCTGGCCATCTCAACTGTGGTATTTGATGCAGGCATATGTTGATGCAGTTCTTGACTTAGCTTCACATTTTATCACACGCTTGCGTCGTTATGCAAGTTTTTGTCGCACATTGGCTACTCATGCAGTTACAGCAGGTACAGGCAGTAACCGGAATATGGTAACGACTCCAACCCAAAGTGCTGCATCTCCTGCAACAACTCAGGGTTAGTATGATACCATTTTCCTTTCTTTTGATTTAACAAGAATTATAAGGAGAATCAAATCATTACTCTTTCTAATGTTGGTTTTGCTAGCTGTTCTTAATGTCTAACGTTTGATATTGACAGTGCTGCAAAAGATGATGCCTTTTCTGTTTACCGAGTCCCTTTGAATATTGTGTCCTGTCCCTTGACATGTTTATACAACTTTCCTAGGTGGTCAAAGTGGTGCTACAAGCTCCACTGGAAGCCCTCAGGTGCAAGCTTGGGTGCAAGGTGCAATTGCTAAGATTAGTAGCACTACAGATGGAGTGTCCAGTTCAACTCCAAATGCCATAAGTGGTCCATCTTCTTTTATGCCAATCAGCATCAATACTGGAACTTTTCCTGGAACACCTGCTGTGCGGCTTATTGGAGATTGCCATTTCCTTCACAGACTATGTCAATTGCTGCTTTTCTGTTTTTTCTTTCGACGAACACAACTACCACGCTTTGTTGGTGGTTCCCAGAGAAATGCTGATACAAATATGCAGAAACCTCAGCCTGTTGCTCCTGGCAAGGTGGAGGACGTCAGCTCTGTTTCATTGAAACCTGTCCCATCGATTGCTAGGTCAGATGAAGGCCAGGCAGCTCGAAGTGGTCAGCTTGTTCCTGGAGCTAAAGGAGTAGAAGATGGACCTGCTGGACGGTCAAGATTGGGTTATGGGAATGCTGGTCAGGGATACACTTTTGAGGAGGTATAACCTTGGTTTCTTTAGGTCCTTTGAAAAGCTCAATGATATAGCAATCATCAGTTGCATAAACACTCTTTCTTGAATTGAGAGAAACTGCTCTTATCATGGATTGGCTCTGAAATTTTATATTTTAATCTTGTTTTCCATTTTAGTAATGGGTAATTCTTTCCTTGATTAAAGTTTGAAGTGATGCTGTCATCTAGGTGAAGGTCCTGTTCCTCATACTCATGGATCTATGTAGGAGAACTTCTGGTCTTCCGCACCCGTTGCCACTTTCTCAGGTGGGAAGCGGCAACATTCAAGTGCGGCTGCATTATATTGATGGGAATTATACTGTATTGCCAGAGGTTGTAGAGGCATCCCTAGGTCCACATATGCAGGTCTGGATTTATGATTTAATTTAATTTAATTCGTTTGTGAACGATTGGAATATTGTTTTATGGATGGAACATATGTTTGACAGTAATTGTAGATTTGCAATACATTGAGTCTATTCTGTTAGCATGTTTTTGTTGACTTTGTTGTTTGGGTTCTCCTAATACAAAATTTAGTATAGGATTTCTGGTACATGGTCGTAGGAATTTATCTTTTTCCTAGCTTTTTGAAAATTTAATTCTGGAACAGTGACTTTTTAGGTTTTATGCCGTAGTTTTAGGTTGCATCAAAGTTCGAGGATATCGAGATTACAATATTAATTGTAATTTGTCTTTTGGACTTAAATTTCAAGAAGTCCATACTAGGAGTATGTTTCCTTGCAGGATTGGAAAGAGTTAAAATGTAAATCTTGTGGTGGATTAAAGTTTTAATGTTATGTTTCCTTGTAGGATTGGGGAGAGTTAAATGTAAATCCTGTCGTGGGTTGAAGTTTTTATCTTCGATTGGTTTAAGCAATTATTGAATTTGGATGGAGTCATATTTATTTTTATTAGCGTTATTGGCAAATTAAGCCTTCTATGCCAAATATAGTAAATTGGATTTATCATATTCCCTTTGTTTAACGTCAAAAACAGAATATGCCCCGGCCTAGAGGTGCTGATGCAGCTGGCCTGTTACTTCGTGAACTAGAACTTCATCCTCCATCAGAAGAGTGGCATAGGCGGAATATGTTTGGTGGGCCATGGTCTGACCCAGAAGATGTGGGTGCGGGCGATGATACTCCCAAGCCAAGTGGATCTGCAGATTCACTCGACTTGTTGAGCTCATTGGAAAGCTATGGAGTTCAGGATGGATCGTTAAGTCTATGGCCAAGAAAACGCAGAATATCTGAAAGAGACGCAGCTTTCGGGTTAAATACATCTGTTGGGTTGGGGGCGTATCTCGGAATAATGGGTTCTCGTAGAGATGTTGTTACTGCTGTGTGGAAGACAGGTCTTGAAGGAGTTTGGTACAAGGTAGGTTTGTGTGATGTCAGAGTCTTGCTATATTTAATTTTTTTAAAATTTTTGGCATAACTTTATTATTATGATGTCATCAATTACAGTGCATAAGGTGTTTGCGTCAGACTTCAGCCCTGGTTACACCAGGTGCTGCCAATCCGCCCAATCAAAATGAGCGGGAGGTCTGGTGGATCAGTAGATGGGCCTATGGGTGTCCGATGTGCGGCGGAGCGTGGGTAAGAGTCGTGTAGAGAGAGTCACTTGGAGCAAGATACATTAGTTTCATATCATTTATAATTGAGGAAGCATCACTTGCTTTAGCATTGGGATGACCAGTTTTGTTGCCTTTGGTTGATAGGATTTAGACAAATGTAGATTGATCGTTGTTCTTATGTGTCAATTGTCGTATGTGTATATTTTGACAATCGACATGTAACCATTACAGCTGCTCCACATTTTATCCACAGTGAAAATTATGGAAGCAATTCGTTGTTGATATTTCTTGTCCTAACAAATTTATAAATTAACTCTTAATAGTAATATCGATTCATAAATTTTTTTATTTATATGAATTTATTAATAAATTATTTAATTATATGAATGTTTATTTTTATCATATATTAATTCTAATGCTATTAATGAATAATAATAAGCATTTTTTTTTAATCGGTGGTGCAACGGTCGTGTGTATGTATATATATATGTGAGATTTGTCATAACATCTAAATGATAAATTAAGAGTATGCATGATCTAGGAACAAGGTATTGAGTTACCAGGCTGCAGAAGAAGTGCTCCAAAGAATACAAGTTATATGCTAAGGAGCTTCCTCGGAAAAATGTTAAACACCATTGCTCAATTCGTACGAGCCTTATGCTCTAGAGGTACCTCAGAGAAAAGTGCAGCAAGAGTCACCGAGGTTCTTTCCAATACTGAAAGTTACTAGAACACAAAACCAGCTCCTATGCTTGGAATGACAAGGACGAGGAACATTGGAATACTATTACCCTCCTCCTGAGTTTGCTTGTCCTTATACCAGAATGGTCACTAGAATGAGTTTTGTTCTTCCATTCTAAATGTTCCATCTTTTTGCTTGGTTGTAACTAATGTTTGGCATAGAACTTCTAGCAATAAGTGCTACTCTTATAGTTGATATTGTCTTCCTCATGAAGGAGAGGGAGTCCCCGCTTTTGTTGGAGAAATTCTGTTTACTTTTCTCCCTCCAAATTGCATAAATTGCACAGATTAATGCTATTATAAGTACTCTGGTATCATCCCTGCTTTTAAGCTTGGTCTTACTAGCTTATATGATGATTTGCCTTTAGTTGTTGGCTCCATATTGCAGATTGCGTAATTATATAATTAAGTGCCAGATGTTCCTAATATAAAGGCACTTGAAAAAGAGATGATTAAGATTTTCTTGAAATGTATTGCAAAGGAGACAGTCTTAGTTGTTAAAGGAGCCAAAATAGACTCCATCTTTGGTAGTAAGGCATTCTCTTATTGCAAGCCAAAGAGTAAGAGAGGCTCTAGGAAAGTTAAAAGAGTGATGCCTTACTAGGTCTAACCAGAACACCTTGAGATGAGTCTATTCAAAGAGTATAATGCAGGAGCTATTATTGAAGAAGCTAGATGATTAATTGTTTTAATCATAAAAGCACAGGCGAGTATGTCGATCTCATAAAGACTATCAGTTAACTAATGATTATTCATAAACTTAACAAGCTATGAAAACGATTATAGATGATTCCACGAGAAAATAAAGCAAATAATAAAATCTAAACACTAAAGAATGCAATGATCAAGAATACATCAATCATTGAGTTAAATAAATTTAAGAGAAATATCCTAGGACTTTACTATATTCAATTTTACTCTAGCTTAATGAATTACTCTAACTTCTTGGACTAGTAAGAGTCCACAACTTATATATATTCTCTCTCGAGCCATACAACTCTTATTTATAGTTTAATCAACCAAAATCTCTTTAGAATCTAGACAACTAAGAATGTTTTAATTCATTATGTGAACTTTCTTAATAGGTTTTATTCTAACCTAGGAAGATCTTAGAACTTTCTCTCAAATAAGTCATGCTTAACCCTTTTTATCCACTCCGTGACTTAAGTATAAATGTTATCTTTTGAATCTCGATGCATGAATCAAATATCAAATCTTTCAAATCCTCTCCTTCCATCCAATCAATATAAAAATATGGCTAAATCTAAAAAAATAGAAATTAATTAAATGAGAAATCAATCAAAGTAGATTATATCCTAGGTTCATCCTACTTAAATTTATATCCCAATTAGTTTATAATTGCATAAGAAGTATAAGAAAACAATAAAGATAATAAGATAATAAAGTCATTTTTTTAAATCTTGAATCTTCAAAGAATTATTGTTGAAATCTGGCTATATCCTTAGAGAATAATATAGTCATGATCAAAACCAATGCATAATAGCTATAAAATAACTTTAAAATGTTTCTTGGCTAAAGAATTCTCGATTTTTTGCCTCCTATTTATAAAACCCAAAAAACTAAATTTTACTGAGATATATAGTCCTTAACATAGGTCTATGTATATGGTCATGTTTTTTGAGATATTCCCTAAAAATCAATAAAGACAACATAGGGATCTACATGGGATTATGTAGGGTATTGTTTTCTTCATTTAAAAGGCAACACAAGAGTGTATAAGGTATATTGGAGAAATAAAAGAGACCACGTTTGAAGATGATCCTAAACAAGGTGGTGTGTTAGTGCTGTATTCTAGGCCTTTCTCCAATTCTTCCAAAATGGCTTCAATTTGATCCATTTCTTCTCCAATGTCCTTATGTAGGTAGAAATAAGACCTAAAATGGTGATGCTTCTCAAATTAAGTATCAAATCCTTTAAAATAATCCTAAATGCAAGCAATAATCAATGAAGGTTCACTTACTGAGTTCGCAAACTCATCAAAATTGCAACGTTGATTTTCAAATTCAGAGGAGACCTAGCTAGTCTAGTTGAAGTAACTTCTGCAATTGGATATGATCAGTGTCGAGATCAGTTGTACCTACAAATTTCTTAGTTATTTTATATCAAGGATTGTATCTCTCAACTGATGTATATTGTACATGTGAATTTTGGAAATGCAATGACATTTAAGACTATATATGTTTAATAAAAATGGGACAATATGATTATTGGAATGTTTTATGGTATGTGAGATGGATTAAAAAAAATAAAAAAATGAATTGTTTTAACGGTCTTAACATGCCATTTTTCGTAGAGTATGTTCTCGAATATCCTTCAATATGTTGGGTATATGTCCTATGGGAGTGGTATGCTACAGCAATAGAGTGACAAGACGACTCTTTAGCTAACACAAGTACTCCTAGCCAACCTTTTACAGCCCCCATATCAAGACTAGCTAAAGATTGCCCAATTAGAGAGGTTCATGAAGCAAATTTGGGAGTGTAGCAGAACATAAGAGAGGGACAGGGAGATTTAACAAAGTGAGTAACACAGCTAGAGGCACACAATGTAGCACACCACTCCCGCAAGACCCGAACCCGACATCGATGGTGATATCCGAGTCCGTGCCCCACGAGGGTGGTGTGCTAAAGCACTCATTCAGTCGAAAACTGGTATACTTTTTTTTAAAACATAAAACACAATATGCGGAAGACCATAATCAAATATGGCATAATCCATTTTCAATTATATAGTGGAATTTACAAAATTCCCATATGGCCAATTGGGCCCTTTCACAATAACAAACACTTTAATCATTTCAAAATACACATTTATACAATAGTTGCAGAATATATAGTTCAATACAAAAATTAAAGATATGAAATGCAGAGGCGAACTGATCCTGACCTCTATCCTTCGCTTAACGATGTAGGTGTACTCCCGTTGGCCTAACGGGATATTCTTCTTATCCTGAAAAATAGTTGCAAATTTGGGCGAGTTTTGCGAACATAGTGAATGACCATCATCGATGGCTCACTCATTACATAATACATACAATTAACACATCACATTTCATTTCACATTTTCAATATTTCATAGGTTCATATTATTTCACATTCTATACACTAAAGCATTATAGAATGCATATGAGACTCACTTTCTATTTGTTACTTTGTTGTGACTGAGTGCCTGAACTGTTCCATATAGGGCTCATTGATAACTATCCCTTATCCACTTGGGGGATAAGGGCTCATTAAACATTGAGCCTGAGGCTCTAAATCACTTTTGAGCTCAAGGCTCTTTTTCATACGTTGAGCTTGTAGCTTTGATCGGTGACTACTCTGGTCACAACTACCATTATGTTTCATGCATTCATGCAATGGAATGCATCACTTACATTACATACACTTATTCAATCACATTCACTTATCATCGGACCGTAGTTCGACATTTAACAAGTAGTTGAGCATTCACACTTTCACTTGCATGCAATTACACATTTAAAAGGCACTTAGCAATCACTTCAATAGTCATAGTCCATCCAAATCATATTCAAATAGCACTTTAATATCCAAGTCAACAATCACAATCATAAGCATTCATAAACACTCAATTTATGACATAAACAAAAAACAATAAAGTAAGACCATCTCGGTCTAGTCACAGTACGCTTCAGATCAGCAGTTGTTTTCAAAGTCTGGGACGCCTGTATGCGGACACTTGACCTGTACAACCCATATATGCAACACACATTTCACACTTATCAAAATTGCACATGTATAAGCATTTGTTTACTCATAATTGTATAAATGAATTATGTACAATGCATGCTCAATGACAATCCCAGATATATGTTCTAAATCACATATTAAGCTCATTCCCATTTCATAATTCATATATGGCTCATTGAACTTAGACTTACA
>JAOTAZ010000002.1:30638930-30651225 GCA_025629785.1 Erythroxylum oxycarpum | reverse complement strand
AGTAAACCAGAAATGGTTCTCTTGGTGTCTATTCCTCGATGATTAATGAAGACGTCGCAGGGTTTAATAACGGACTTTCGGATTTGGTTACGGTGAGACCAAATTTTGCTGTACAAGCTCTTGGCTGTGGACGGTGACCTCATCTGCATGGCACCTTGAAGAAGATACTGGAGGAAACTTAAATGCTAGTTCCTAGTATTAAGAAATTAGTTGTCTGCGAGCGATAGAGATTTAGGTGAGCATCATGAGTATTTATGTAGGTACGTAGGTCGTAAAGTAGTTTCTAGGAATTGTCGGTGGGGAAGACTTCAGAAGATTTCACATTTAGAGGCGACATGGAAATTCCGATATGGACCGATGAAAGGATAAAAAGTCAATATTTATTTTTAAAAATTAGTGGATACTTGAATTTTTGGACTGATTTACGCGTCTAAGTCATATATATACATATATTATAAATATATCTGTGTGTTTTATGATAATCCTTCAAGCACGTTCATGATAACGAACTTCATTAGTCTTGTGGATAGTTCTCTCGATTGAGTCTCTATCTTCTGGGTAGGGGAAGGGAATTTGGCCGACCAATTTTTATTTCAATATTAAACTTAAGTTACCAACTAATTTCCCATGATATTAAGTTGAAGAACCCAAATGCTTTACCTACAATAAGATAATTAATAACAAGTGTCTGGACCATGAACATGGAAACTAATCACGAATTTCTATCTCCAACGTGACGACCTTTTATTAGTTTAACCCAACTTCTTTTGGCAGTTTACTAGAAGAGGGAATGTTGTCTCAGAAATTAAAAAGTTTTATTTATTAGTCAACTAAAACTTGTTAGTGTTTTTCTTAATTGGATAATTTTTAATACTAATTTTTTATAAAGTAAAGGTTAAGAAAATCAAATTTGATCCAGATTAAAGACAATAAAAAATCCCAATAAAGCATCTGATTCCATGAGTTGAAGTCAAGTGAGGAAAATGATTATAATCAGTGTGGGTCGGATATGTATTCGACCTATAATGGGGAGGTCCAATAAGGTTATTATAAATAGCTACTAATATCTTCCACAGTCTACTTTAGAAATTTTGAGGACGTTCAGTTTCTCTAATCCATTAAGAGGCTCAAGCATTAAGAAAGGAATAGAAAGACGTTAACGGAATACAGATAAACAACTTTCGTAAAGGTTGATAAAAAATTTCAAGAGCTTATTCAAACATTGAGGAGCTTGTTCAAGCAGTTCAGTAGTTGGTTCATCGACAATGGATAGCAAAAAAAATATTTTTTCACGTTTTCTCCATTAATACGGGTTCATGGTAGATCCTAGGTCCGTAACTAAAATTCGTGTTATATTTAACACATGATATCAAAGCGATTCCATGATTGTATGAATTTAAATGGAGATTTTTGAGTTTCTCCATAAGGAAATCAGAGAAATTAATTTGCTTTTGCTTATATAAATTGCATATTTGTTGTTTGAATTGATGTTGAGCAATCATTACATGAAAAAAATAGGTCAAAACAGACTTCAAGGTGATTTTCTAGCAAAGAATCAATGAAAAAGATGCCAAAATTGCCTTTACTCGACGACTGAAGAGAGAAATTGTTGAAGAAGTAGATTGCTACTTCTAGGATGTGTTAGTAATAGGCACTTATGTTACACAAGTGTGTAGACAGCTGGTACATGCAGGTGAAGGTTGCAAGATGCATGTATGGTGCCTGCAACTCACGTGCCCATAATAGTGGGCGCGTATTTATGTATGGTCGTGTGATAATGAGTATGTCGATATGGAGTTTGCATATATGAATAGTACATTGTCACGTATTTTATGTCATGTAGGATTGTGAGGTTAACATATATGTGTGTCCCTTGTGCTTGTGGATCCATTAGGGTACTAATGAGAATATAGTAACCATAATGGCCTTTTAAGTTAGCATTTGAATTATTCTACTTGCATACTTGGGGATGTCTCTAGTCTTGTGCTTAGTTATTCTACCCACAGGTGTTGGCCTTATATGAGACTCTGAGATGTGCACAAAGACATTAGATAGAGGAAAGTCATTGCTTAAGTGATCTATTCACCCATAGGTGGTAGAATCATTAGAGTTAATGATGTTTACTTTGATCACTTTTATGTGGAGGTCTTATCTGTATGTATTATATATTGAGCCTATAGGTATTTCATGATATGTGTGATAAGATGCTCAGTACAAATACTATTTTGTGATTTTGAGTATCAATGTTATCCTACATTTGTGCTGATCACTACATTATCAATTTTGTAGTTTCCTTTCAATAACAATGTCACCATTGAAACCCTTACAAGTTTCAACTTTAAGAAATAGAAGCAAGATGTGGAATTTAAGCTAGAAATGACAGATATCAACAAGACCATGGTCAAGGATAGGCCATTTGTACCTACATCTATCAGTTTAGAGGCTAAGAGCAGCATATGTAGCTTGGGAAAGGTTAAACAAGATGTGCTATTTGACTATAAAGACATCCATACCTAACCTGTAACACCCCAACATGTAACTTGGAAGTATTATAGCATGTCTAGGGTGTATTAACAAGTGAATATAATGAATTAAGTACACCTAAGTATAGTAAGAGATATAATGGTACTTAATGCAAAATACAAGGTAAATAGATAATTTGTTCACTTTGGCATGGACATATATACTTAGACGTGAAATCTTTATGGAAATTTTTGATATGTTTGCTTGGATTATAGGTGTGATATGATGGGAATTAATAAAAGAAGTATTCCTTAAGTAAATAAGATGTTAGTTAAATTGGATGTGTTTTTATGTTGCTCTTAATTGATAAGACCGAAGTTAGTTGATTTAGGATGTGTAACTCGCTGAATGGATAGGTTCTACTGAATATAATTTTGTAATTTGGCCATATTTTGATCTGTACACCTCCAAATTGGATAATTTTAATTAGAGATTAAACTGGAGACATAGGTATAAACCTTTTATGAAGGAGTCAAAATCTGACTCTGTCTCTAAGAGTTTTGAATTCTGTTTTGAAGTTGAGTTTTGGCTGCTATCTTTATTTTCGAGCAGCCTTTAGTTTTTGGGAAGGACTATAATTACTATAATATATAGTATAATTGAAGCGAATCACACGTTAATAAAGACTTAATAAACAATATACAAATGCACAAGAAGGGGGGTTGCATTGTGTATTCTTTTTCACTGATCCCCTTTCTAACAATTTCTTTAAAAGAAACATGTTCTTTTCTCAAACTATTGAAAATCAATATTGTAAAATATTTTCTGAATTCTCATATGAAAATAGTAAGATTGAAAATACAAAGTTAATAGAGAGTTAAGAGTTAAGAGTTGAGAGAGTGTTGACACAACCGATTTATACTGGTTCACCCCAAACCGTGAGCTATGTCTAGTCCTCAGAGATCTTTATGAGATTTCACTATCTTTCACAACGTTACAAGTATTCTTTGATACCAAGCCTCTTCAAGTCTCTTACAACAAGTATTCTTTCACACTTAGTCTCTTCAGGCTATCTGTTTTTTTTCAACAGAAAGAGTTTTTAAGCTTTTGTTACAGAAAGTGATTGCTCTAGTTTTTTTCACAATAATATTTCTTAACTTGCTAAGTTTCTTTCAAAATCTCTAACTTCTGCAATCTTCGACTCTGACTCGTATTTATAACCTTCGTCTTCAACCGCTTCTTGATAAATACTTCTTTCTTCTTGTTTCTTGATCTTTCAAGAATCAGTTATTCAGTTGTGTTCTGTAACTAACTCAAGCTGATTATTAAATCAACGTGGTATCGGTTCTTCCGTCTTAGTTCCTTCCGTTTGATTTTTATTTTGTGTGTCTTCTGTCTGTATTTTGGTTTGCGCGTTCCGTCTATCTTTTGATTTGCGCCTTCTGTTTGTCTTTTGGTTTAAGCTTCCGTTTGATTTTCTAGCGTCTGACTTTTGTCTTTTGTGCTTCCGTCTGATTTTTAGCTTTTACGCTGCCGTCTCATATTCTTCTGCTTCCGTCTGACTTTTGGCTTTGCTCCTTCCGTCTCATATTCTTCTGCTTCCATATGACTTTCTTCTTTTATTATTTGTTCTTCATCAAAATCATTTACGTAAAGTCATTTTGACTTAACAATCTCCCCCTTTTTGATAATAACAAATAATCGTATTAGTAAGAAACAGAATCATGTACATATTATATACATTAGAAACAGAACTTTTTCTTCTCTTCTTCTTTTATTCTTCCTTCCCCTATCTTTTCTTTTTCTTCTTCTTCTCTCGAATTTTTCTTCTCCTCTCTCCCCCTATTTGTTATTGATCAAAAAGGAATTACGACCGTAGATGCTTCAATATTTCTGTCATCATATCCTTCATTTCCTTCACTTCTGTGTCGAGTGACTTGAGGTCTTGTCGTATTTGAACTATTTCTTCTCGTAAGTCATTTAATGAAGTAGGTCGACTTTCATCCGTCTGTGGTTCTTCTTCACAGGCAATAATGGTGCTATATGCATATGAAGACAGAACGAGTGCTTCACTTATAACAAGGCAGGAGGTTGAACAGATAGGTTCGGCTCTGGGAGATTTAGAGCATCAGGGATAGGTAGTCACGGGACTTATCTTTCGAGCAGGTATAGAACATATCCAATTGAAGATACAGTACATAGCGGCCTAATGCGCATAATCAGATGCACAAGGGTCTCGGTTGAGTTCTGGATATCTCTAATTCTAATGGATCTGCACTTCCCTTTTGTAAGTTTTCCAACAACCATACAAGGTTCATTAGTGATAGGTCGACTACAACTACTTCCTGGATATTTTGAAATATGATGGGAAACATGGGTTGCCTTCATTTGTGCTGCAAAGCATGCTTCATCTATGCTTCGCACTTCCTCTTCAGTCTGATCTTTTGTAAGATCATTTGTTAACCCTTCTGGGTACGGTTTCTTCTTCCCCTTATCATCATTGCAAACAATGTAAGGCGGTTGAAAGTCAGTCACAACTTTGATCACAATTCTCTTTGTGATTGGAAAAATAGTATACTTTTTCCTTGTCATCTGTGTAGGGTATGGTCTAGTTCCTTCATATCTCAGAAACTCATACATACTCTTCTCATCGTCATTCAACAGATGCATTGTACTACTATTCACCAAAATTGGTTGAAATAATGCCTTTACTGACCTTCTTGGGGATTCTTTGATAATTATCAAGGTGCTACTCCTTACAGGTTGAACTTCTTCAATAACCCTGATTCTCAAATCCTCTTTTCTTAAAGGTTAAGAGGTATTGACCTTACTGGACTGCATTCTACTGTTTTCTTCTTCTGAACAATAGTGGGAGTGCTCTTCCTCTGACTAATTGTCTACTTTTTCCCTTCTTCAATCAGTCTGGGAGTTTGTTGAGATTGCGGTCTCTTCTTCTCAAACTCTAATTTTATTTTAATCTCAGTCTCTCTAGCTAATTTGGCAGTATCTTCCTTTACGATTGAGACTAAAGACCTTGTAGCCTAAGGTGCTCTTGTCTCAGAGTTTTCTCCATGGTTCAGCTCTTTGGTTTTCTTCTCCTCTTGCTGACGTAGGGTTCGAACTCTGGGTGACCTTTTGTTTTCCTGTAATCCTATTATGCATCTTCTAGCCTCACACTCTAATCCTTTCTATTGGGATGAACTTTTTTTCTTTAAGATTGCCTTAATTTCTCGATTTGATACTTTAGCTTGTCCGTTGGATTGGGGACGGTAAGAGGCGAAAACTTTGTGCATCATATGATATTTCTTGAATAATGTTGCCATCGTCCTATTGTAAAAATGGGTTCCCCTATTGCTGATGATTGCCTTTGGCATCCTAAACCTAGAAAAGATATTAGCTTTAATAAAATCTGTAACCACTTTGGCATCATTAATTTTGGTGGCTTTAGCATCCACAACCTTTAGAAACATAATCGAATGCAAGCAATATGTAATTAAAACCAAAAGATGGAGGGAAAGGTCCTACAAAGTTAATACCCTAAATATAAAAAATTTCATAGAAAAGAATAGGTGTTTGTGTCATTTCATCCTTACGAGGTAGGTTACCTGACTGCTAGCATCTGTCACACGACTTCTATAAGATAAATGCATATTTGAACAATGAGGCCAATAGAAACCACTCTCCAAAACTTTATGGACAATCCTTTTTACTCCAATAGACAATTCTGGTACATACTTCCTGATGACTTGATCTACATAATGCCTCCAATGATACTGGTCATCCCAAACATAAAACTTTGCTTCATTCTTTAACTTATCCCTTTAAGTCGTTGACAAACCAACAGGTAATTTGTTTGTAAATAAGAAATTCACAATATATGTATATTATGGTGGTGTCAATTTGACGAAAGGCAATTGTTCATCTAAAAATGTCTCTCATAAAGGGATGTCATCTTCTTCTTTAGTCAACAGGATGAGGTGATCGACAACCACATTTTCCACCTCATTCTTATCTCTTATCTCCAAATCAAATTCTTGAGGAAGAAGAATCCATTTGATCAATTTTCATTTTGCTTCTTTCTTTGGGGGTAAGTATTGTAAAGACTTATCATCGAATTCAAAGGAGATATCCTGCTGTAATAGCTTGCATAACGGTGCATCTATCTTCAAAAATTCCTTGATGAATCGATGACAAAAACCTACATGCCCAAGAAAAGAATGCATTTCCCATATAGTTGAGGGGGAAGATAAAGAAGAAATAAGATCAACTTTGGATTTATTTACCTCTATACCTATAGCAGATATAACATGCCCTAAAACTATACCTTGATCCACCATAAAATAACATTTTTTCCCAATTTGTATAAGATTAGTTTCAATACATCGTTTTAAGATAGTAGCAAGATTCGTAAGGCATTTATCAAAGGAAGAACCATAAACACTAAAATTATCAATAAATACATCTATGATCTTCTCAACATACTTAGAAAAGATGCTCACCATATGAACCTTCAATTAATTCACATTACAATTTTAGCACTATTACTAGCTATATGCTCATTGTAGTTCATGATCATATACAAGAGATTACCTTAAATTCTTGCTAGAAGAGACACCACCTCTAATGATCATATAGGTGAAAAGTATTCTAGTTATGTTTACATAACCATAAACAAGCATTCAAGAATAATTTCATTAAGAGATTTCTCTCAACCTTCTCACTTAAGAGAAATAAATTGCAACACTAATTAATTGGAATGGTTTACACAATCTTAGTGCTCACAACCACTAAACAACTTGTTATTACCCTTTAAACCTTACAATCTGGGAGTAGTACTAGAAGAAGGTTGGGTTAACATTGCTAGTTATTTTTGATTAAAAGGTTTTAATCTCAATCTAGATGTCGACGAACTAATTAAATCTCTTATAAGAGGTTTAGTAAACAGATCTGCCAAATTGTTATATTTCCTTACATAAATAATTGAGATGACATCCATATTTAACATTTCTCTCATAAATGCATGTATTAAGTTTATATGTCTAGATTTACCATTGTGCACTTTGTTTAATGCTCTAGACATAGTACACTCACTATCACAATGTAAGGTTATCGCAGCCATGGGATGAGGCCAAAGATCTATATCTAACAACAAATCCCTTAGCCACTCAAACTCTTTATAAGCATAATATAAACCTATAATTCAGCTTCCATGGTAGAGTAAGTAATCACCGTTTATTTCTTTGAAGCCCAAGAAACAGCTCCACTACCAAACAAGAATACCTAACCACTTATGGGTTTTTAGTCACTAATGCGAGCAATCCAACCAGCGTCTAAAAATCCTTTAAGAACATTTGGAAAGCTATTTTAAAAGAGTCCAAAATATTTTGTCTTCTTAAGATGTCCCAACACTCTTTTAATAGCTTGTCAATGTTTTTGGATAGGATTTTTAGTGTATCTAGCTAATCTACACACTGAGTATGAGATATGCGGTCTAGTGTAACTTATTGCATACATTAGATTTCCAATTATACTAGCATATTCAAATTGTGCAATTAGACTACCTTCATTCTCATGCAACTTAAAGTTAGGATCAAAAAGGGTACTTACCTCTTTCCCATTCAAATGTTGATATTTCTTCAGGATTTCCACAATATAATATGATTGAGAGGGTGATAATCCCCCACTATGTTTCTTAACTTTAATGCCTAAGATAGTATCTACTTCACTGAGATCCTTCATCTTGAATTTATAGGAAAGATACTATTTAGTTTCAACCACACGTTTATATGTTGGACTAACAATGAGCATGTCATCTATATAGAGATAAATGTTCGCTCTATACTCTGCATTGAATTTATAATAAATGCACTTATCATCATTATTATATCTAAATCCATATGAGAGTAAAGCATATTAAAATTTCTCATGCCATTGTTTAGGTTCCTATTTCAAGCCATATAGTGACTTGACTAGCTTACATACTTTCTTTATATTTCTTAGTAGCACAAAGCCTTCAAATTGTTCCATATACACTTCTTCATCTAGATCATCATTTAAGAATGTTGTCTTTACATCCATTTGGTGTACATGAAGGCAGCCAAAAGTACTCTTACCGATGTAATTATAGCAGCTGGTGCTTATGTGTCAAAGTAATCGATTCCTTCGTTTTGCTTAAAACCTTTAGCTACCAGCCTTGCTTTATAAGTTAGAATAGTACCATCTACGGCATATTTCCTTAAAATACCCACTTACAATTAATTGGTTTGCACCCGCGAGGTAAATCAGGTAGAACCCAAGTATTGTTAAACAATATTGAGTCCATTTCATCATTTACCGCTTCTCTCCAAAATGCCATATCCTTTGATTTCATTGCTTCACTAAAGGTTTTAGGATCTTCCTTTACAATTAATAAAACTGGAATTTTATTTATTAGAGTATCCTATTGGCATCAACTAAGAAAATAATAGCTTGTGAAGAAATAAAATCTAAACGCGAAATTTTTTTCCTTCCTTTGACATTGACTCCTCCGTGGTTCACTTGGAGGGTCTACACTTAGTCTTTTAAACAAATTTGAGAGTTTAACACTTAGAGAAGGGGTAGGGCCATTCGATGGATCCTTATTTACCATTGATTCTTTAAGAAACAAATCCTTAAAGAACTCAAAATCCTTTGATTCTACAATCACATTAGAGTCAACTTTTAGTAGCTTATAAGCTTTAGAATTTTCTGCATAGCCCACAAACACACTTTTAAGTGCTTTTGGTCCCAACTTTGCTGTTTTGTTGTCAGGGACTCTATAGCAAGCTACACAACCTCAAACTTTCAAAATATGACAAGTTTGACTTTCTTCCTTTCCATACGTCATATGAAGACACTTTAGTCTTTAAAGATGGAATTCAATTATGCTAATGACATGCAGCTAACAAAGCCCCACCCCACAAGTTTCTTGGCAAACCCAACTGACCGCGTGTCGTTACACTAGTCAAAATAAAATAACTAAACCTACCACTATAGTAGTGGTGAGTCTAGGTCAATCCCACAGAGAGTGTGTGCAAATTTTATGAAATAAAATTAACCGGTGTTTAGGTTTAAGGGGGTTTTGGATTTTAAAAGAAGAAAATAAAATAAAACTAACTAATAAAAACAAATTAAAGAAAACATGCAAAAATGATAAATGTGGGGAATTCGGTAGGGACCTGATTCTTTAGTTCAATGTCGGCCTACACCTTGACTAAGCATATTTTATTAATTTTTTGTTCTTTAACCTCTCCTAGAAATTATTAATCGTAGGTTAATAATTAACCCGAGTTTTATCTTAGGTTTTGTTTAATCAAGATACGATCGTTAATTAAACCTAACCGCTGAACAACCTAGATACGATCTCTAGATTTAATTAGGTAGTAATATTACGAATTAGGAAAACAAATTAATCAAGGAAAAAACTACATATGATGCGTCATTTAAATTAAGTCATGTTATCCCTAATGATTACGAATTATTAGTCGCTACACATGAATTTCATCATAACAATTATGGACTATATCGAAATTTTAGCAATGGGTTTGAAATTAACAATTCAATGAATGCATTAAAATCATCAATTCACAATACCCAATAGGTTCATACACAAATAACCGAATAATAACGAAAATCCGGTTATCCATACACAATACCCAAATCAATTAAAATAGGATAACACAATCAATTTCTAATGAGGGAAAGAAACAACAAAATAATTAAAAAATACTTAACCCGGGTCATCGGTGTCGATTTTACCTCCGAACTGGCATCGGGATGTTTAGCCCTTTATAGGTATTTTCTGACAAATAGCTTCAACCCCCATCTTCATGCCTACCCAAAAGCCCCTTTGATTTTTTACAGTTCAAAATTTCATTCCACTTTTCATCAATTCGACAATTTAAATCTGCTGCTCCTTAAAACCTTCTGCCCGTGCTGCCTGCTTGTGCGTCCACACTTGCGCCTCCAGCCCACTAGCGTCTAGTCATTCTGCGCAACTCTCCTCTGCCTGCATGCTACAGCGCTGGCTTGTGTTGTGCCTTCTTCGCTCGCATCCCTATTGCTTGTTGTAACGTTTCTGTCTCTATTTATTCTCTTTGCGTGATTTTCTTCTCTTGGCTTGTTGCACCTGCGTCACATACATTGCTACGTAATTCATTTGTTGCGTGATTTTATTTACTACCTCCAGTTGTGCATCTGTTATGTTTGGTTTGGCGCTCGCTACTCTTCATTGTTTCATGCACGCAGCTCCTGCGTGACTTGCGTGATTTTGTCCTGCCCATTTAATTTGCTCCCCCTACGTAGCTTGCGTCTGTTACCTATTGTTGTAGCAATGATTTGACAATTTAAAAACACCACCCCAAAAGCCTTCCTCTCTAGCGTTATAAAACGCACAAGTTGTTCGTTAAAACGCACAGCTTTAACACAGCTTAGAACTATTTTCTATTTTCTATTTTTTTATAAAATGTGCTTCTAATTAAATAAACAATTGTACTCCAATTTGCTTTAGAAAATTTTTTCTTTTTGATCTCAAAAATATATCAATAAATCCAATCTAACAGTCATCACAAATTAAACATAAATTGAGCATTTTATCTATAAAAATAGGATTGAAATCACATGTAAATACATAAGAAAATCTAAGAAAATTCAATCCTATCAAATACCCCCATACTTAATCTTTGACTGCCCTCGGGCAAATCATCCAAATTAAGCTTAAAGACTCGAAACATTTACTCAATTTTCACATTTTTCCAATATCATATAATCATAACCAAAGATGAGTGACTTTCAAAACTCATAGCAAGAAATTAACATTCCAAGCTTTTACTCATGAGCAATCAACATTCATCATCCTTAAAAACTGAGTAATCTAATGGTAGACTCGGAAAATGTGTTTAACTAAAATATATCTATAGGTACACTCAATACCATTCATGATCATGACAATCCATAACTTTGCATATCATTTCATTTCTCCACCACTAATGTTCACATGCAATATCATGAATCAAAGGACTTTTTAAGGTTGTAATGTGGGAAAAGGTAAGTTGAGATATATTTGGGTCAAATAGTATGAAAGTCATCAAAGCTAGTGAAACAAAAGTAACACTCAATCAAAAACTAGGTACCATCAGTTATGACAAATGCAACATTTCTATTTTACAACCCTATTCAGCTCTCATACACAATCACATGAAGCAGATATCAATCCGAAGGAAATTCATCCCAATGAAATCACAAGAGTGAACCTTCCAAGACAACCTCTACCTCATATTCAACATACTCAAAAGACACATCCATTACAACTCTAGGAAGATGCATCAACCATAAACAACTTTTCAACACATATGCAATTCTTCCTTGATAAATTTTTTTCGAAAAATTTGTTTCCATTTTCTTTTTATTTTTCTTTTTCTTTTTTTCTTTTTTTTTTCTTTTTTATCATTTTTCTTTTCCTTTTTCTTTTCTTTTCCTTTTTTTCTTGTAAAAAAATAGAATAAACTACATCAACATAGGAATTTCAATCATAAGACATAAAATAGCTTCCCAAAATTATAACCAACCCTCACATATGTACACCCCCACACTAAGAATTTTGTATATCCACATACGCAACAATCACAAATGTTCCACTAGCTTTATGACTTAGGTAGGACATTTGGTTAAGTTTAAAAGCATAAAATTTGGTTTATACAAAAAGAAAGGATAAAGCTCAAAGGGGTTTATCAAGGGAAAAATCATGTCAATAAGGTAGGTCATTTGGCTAATGTAGCTTATGAAAAACAAAGAATGCCTAATCATATCCATGTTA
>JAOTAZ010000002.1:30624001-30638830 GCA_025629785.1 Erythroxylum oxycarpum | reverse complement strand
GGCGAGCTAGCGCTAGCGCGCGGGCAGGCACCCGCGGACGAGGCGCTCGCGCGCGGGCGAGCGCTGGCGCTAGCCTATGCCGGGCTGCCGAGGGCGATTGGGGTCGGTTACAGGCAGACCGACCCCTCTTCACTCTTTTGGTCATAACTTTTTGTGTAGACCTCCGATTGACCCCATTCTTGAAGCGCTGTTTTCCTAAGACATTTTCCTATCTCCCCATACCGATTTTGTCACTATTTCTTTTAATTATAAGAAAATGCCTTGCAACAAAGTGTAGAGGTCGGTGGTCAAATGCCGAACGTACTTCACTAATTTTCAAATATCCGGAGCTATGAAGCTCGGATCGAGGCGAATCTTTTTTTTGTATTAAACTAGAGTCATAAGCCTACAAGTTTTATGAAGAAACCAAATGCCATTTCAGCCTCTAAGGTTTCTGAATTTTTGCATGAGGTCAGTAGTGAGTCAGTTTTCGCCGTTTCTCTACGATAATGTTTTATTCATAACTTCTCCATTTCTAACCCAAAATGGAGCGATTCCAGTGGCGTTGGAATCGTTACGACCAAGGGAATATTTTCCAATTAAAATCAAACTAAATTTTACTAATTGAGTTTTACGATTCCAGTGGCATTGGAATCGTTAGGGCTAAGGGAGTATTTTAGTAAAAAGCCAACACCAAATCTTTTAATTGAATTTTTCTCTCCTAGTTGTGGTCAAATTGTGTTTCGTTTGGGTCCTCTATACTTGGTGGGTTGTGGTCCGAATGTCGGGCCTCAGAGACGGGGTCCGATGTTCAGAAAATGTTGGGCCTCAGAGGCGGGGTCCAACAAAGAAGACATCGTCTGGCGGCCACCGACTGCAAAACAGAGAAAAGAAAAATATCAGAAACGTATGCACAACAATTTTCGCCTACGACCGACCCTTTTTCATAACCTAATTTGGCAAAATATATAGATGGGAGGTGGGGCCGGGTCACACAGTGAGACAAAATTTCTATTTTTGGGTCGGGTATCCGTTCATTTGTTGCGACGAATCAATTAAATATTTGTCGCGATGAGGTAACTAATTCATAAATTCGCTCATCACGATGAATGGAAGTTCATGTTCGTCCCGACGTTTGGAAAGGCGTCTCATGACCTGTTCACTTCTGGATGGTTGACTCCTTTATTCCTACAAAATAACACACTTGCAGTATCAATTGTCCTCATGAAAATTATAGAGAATTTGATATCGAATCATGACAAAGTACTGGCAAATTGCAAATTGTGAAAGCTCTATGTAAGGAACCAATTTAAGTATAAAATCATCAATTAGGAGTCAACAAGTGCATAAGTAGTTAAGAAAGTGAGGCCAATTAATAATATAAACTTGGGTTCAATCATACGCTCCCCCTCAGTTCTTGCTTTACTTCAAGAATCTGCCTCATCTTTTTCCAGATTCTTCAAGCCCATCCTCCCAACAGTTGATGAACTAATAGAACTCTTGATATAGTGTACGACTCTGTTTCCTTCATTAAGACGAATTCCAGAGTCTCTAAAAATTTTAGTCAGCAATATAGCATATGGGTAACTGGTTGTATCCTTCATCAACTTGACCATATACTGAAAAATCAAAAAAGGTAGGTCTATCGGCTGTCGATTCAGTAAATAAAATAGGCACTGTTCATCCAAAGTTGTCACCAAGTGCTTGGAACCAGTTCTAGGTAAAATGCAATGGAACAGAATTGCTTGTAAGACCCTAGCCTTTGGCACCTGACTTGAGGTCTTTCTCTCCGTTGGTTCATTCTCACCATACTATTGATGATTGACTTCTTCTTCTTTCACCTTAACCTTTGTCGTCCATCTCGCTTTGCTTGTAAGTTTCTCTCCAGCAGATGGACATTCACAAGCTTTCTCGATTGACTCCATTGTTATAATGATAGACATTCTATGTGCTACAGAAACAATAGCATTGATCATGGCTCGTCGTTCAATCTAGGATTGATCCTTGGAAACTGGTCAAAAATAATAAATTCCAAGATTGCAGTATAAGCTGAACCTCGGGTCGTCTCACTTTTTGGAATCGATGAAAAGTGGTTTAAAGCTAGCCTAAAGTCAAAAACATGCAATTAAAGCTGATAAAAGGGGGCTTTTTGCGTATTGATCAAAATTAAAGAAAACAATTAAATAAAATTGTAAAAGTATCTTTTTGGATTTTTGGGAAGTTTGAAATTAACAAAAATTCATATGATAATCAATTGGATAAATTCCTCTTGAAAATGAGCTTAGGCCATCACGGTTCGAAACAAATTTTCGAGGATACAATCCACTAAGTTTCCGAAAAATCAACCTTAAGGGATCCCTTAAGTCCAAGGAATTAATTAAACAACCATTTAATTAAAACCTTGTTAAAACCTTAGTGTGCAAAATGGATAAGTTCATGCAATTGATCATTGGATCAAACACAATCAATCATATCAAACACAACCATGCAGATAAAAAATGATTAATGTAATCACCAAAGATATATATGAGACCTCATATATTCAAGCACAAAATTCAACATAAACAGTATCCAAGTCGCAAAATACTGTTCAACACATGATTAAACCCTAATCATGCTGATCTAATCATACTACTGTAATCTGCAACCACAGTTTTACAATAATATAACTAAACTTTTAGACAATACATAATACTCCCCTTTGAAGCCCGTGAACTCAAGCCTGACGCTACATCTTCAAGAGGATCAGAAACCCTAGCCAAGCATGACAGTCATCGTCCTCAACGTGGTTGTGACTCCGACAGCATCCATGGTGAAGACGGTCCTGCGATGTGCGGTGAGATGGCTTGGTGGATGAACTGTAGATTGTGGGTGGTGGCTGCGATTGAAATGGCGGTGTTGGATCGTCTCAGTCTCGGTCTCTAGAATGAATGTGTATCGTGTGTGTAGCCGACGGTGTGGTGTCTGTGTTGTATGAAGTGTCTAGCCTCCTTAAATGACCTAATTTGGTAACTATTTAAAGAACCGAGGTGGGCCGGGTCGGAACAGTGATAGAATTTTCCATTTATGGTCCGGGTATCCGACTGTACGTCGCGACGTGTGATTTAATTCTCGTTGCGACGTGCTACTCTGCTTACTCACCGCGGCGAGCCAATTATTTTTCGTCGCGGCGTGTCATCTGGGGCTCGCTCGCTGCGGCGAAGCAAATGTGCGCGTCGCGGCATATCGACTTCTGTATGCACCGCGACGTGTGATGGACTTGTTGACTTTTTCATCTCTTTGACTCCATCGTTCCTACAAAATAAAATACCAATTTGCAGTATCAATTGTCCTAAGAAAAATTAAGATGCAATTAATATCAAGTTATAACAATTTTACTAACAAATTGCAATTCATATGAGCTCAATATAGGGAACCAATTTAAGCGCAAAAAGCATTAATTAGGAGTCAAGAAGTACTCTAATAGTTATGAAAATGCAGCCAATTAATAATGTAAACTTGGGCTCAATCAGGGAGTGTCGGATTATATGGAGTATCTAGAAGATTGTATAAGATTCATAAAAATCCCTGATTTTTAGGGATTATGATAAGATACTGATTTTCATGTATCTTAGGAATCTGTTGTATATTTAGTATAGATAATTGTATATATATACTATGGCTGTAACCTACAAAAGATTAAGAGAATAAAATTATTCTTCTCTGCTATTATTCTTCAAGAGATTTTAGACACTAAGGAAAAGGTCTTTAGAAACAAGACGGTTAAACTGATCAAAGTCTTGTGGAGAAATCACTCTGTTGAAGAGGCCACATGGGAACCCTTGGAAGACATGAGGACAAAGTATCCACACCTTTTCAACCACTAAGGTAAGAGTTTCGAGGACGAAATTTTCTTAAGAGGGGGAGAAATGTTGGCCTCTGAATTTTTTTTACTATAAGCATGATTAGATGTATTTTGGGGACTTGCTAGACTTGTCATGTTAGAATTGATTAGCATGTTAATGTGGGTAAGATAATATGACATGGGCTAAGGGTTTTAAACTATTAAAGTAGTGGGAGAGTGTAAGGCCAATTTTGGCAAGTCACTTGAGTCTAAAAACCATAAGGCATTAAAGTAAGGGCAAAAGGGACTTTATGCAATCATTAATGGTGCAAAAGGGAAGAAAATGGGGTGTCTTGCTTTTGGAAGAGTGAGAAAAACGAAATTGAAGAAAGAAGGGAGGAGTTTTGTGAGTTTAGAGAAAGAAAGAAGAGCAAGCTAGGTTTTGATTTTTCTTAACCTTCAAGAGGGATTTTGAGAGTAATCAAGAAGGGAAAAAGGAAGAAAAAGATTAGAGCTTCCATTAGAGCTAAGAAAATCATTGTTTTGTGAAGATTTAAGGTAAGTGGATTTTTAATCTTTTGGAGTTTTGAAAGGTTTTTGGTTCAAAGAGCTTAGGCAAGGTATGGGTATAAGTATTCTAGGATCAATTTCATACATGTGGTTCTTTGAGTTTTCCAATTTGAATCCTTTTGATTTGGGGTTTTTGTCAATGTTGAAGAAAATCAAGAAGGACAAGAGAAGCAAGAGGAGAGGCATATTTGAGCAAGCCATAGTCAAGGACTTCAAGGTAGGTTTCACTTTTATAGTAAGGCAATAAGCTATCAAAATTTTTCTGTCGATAAATGACAGTAATTAATTTTGCAACCACCTCATTCAGGTGCATTTAATGTTGTTAAGTGCTGCAAGATGTTCCTACATGCTTATACATGATTTGTGGGATGATACATGGAAAGTTGTTTTTATTAAAATGATTTTTTGAAATGATGCATGATTAGGAAACCATACTTTTGGAAATGATTTTTAAGATATAACAAGCTTATGAAAAGCAAGTTTTCAAGAGAATGTGCCTTTTTGGGCATTATGCTTACAAAGTTTTGAAATCTATGTGTTATATGGATTTGTGGTAGTCCCTCAAAAACCGTCACGTGTACGTTGACCCAAGTATAGGCTTCTCCCGCCTGCCCGCTAGTGGCATGGAGCTCTCCCAAGGACTCCCTCAAGAATTCACGACTACACAGGACCATTTCATTGGAAATGTGTAGTGCGTCATGTTTTGGAATTACCCAAACCATTTGATGTGTTTATGTGTTCATGATAAATTGATAGGAGTAATGCAGTATGACTTTTGGATACACATAAATTTCTACATTGAAAATGTATTAAAAAATGTCTTTACTTGTTACAAACTATAAAATTGTTACCCAAGGGCTTCAAGTTCACCCCCACTTTCCTCCCCACAAGCAGGTGAAGAGCAAGAGAATGAGTAACCAAGGGCCAAGGGCATCACTCCACTTTTGAGATGTTGTTGTATTTTAAGCTAATCTTGAAACCACAGCTTTAGTTTTATTTTAAGTAGTTCATTATTCAAGTATCTTTTGTATTTTGAGATTTTTGAAGCATTGATGTATTGGGGGTTTGAAATACCTACTAAAGCTTTGTAAGACTACAATCTTTGGATGCTAATGGTTTATGATTTTGTTTTCTCTCCTGATTCTCAAGGTTTCATTAGGGAAAATTCGTGTACTGACTTCAAGGAAAATTCTAGGTTGATCTAGGCTGATTTAGGCAAAGTTATCTTCTAGAAAGTTGTAGGTCTTTCTTTTATCTTTCCAATGGTATATAGCATTAAATTTTTGGACACCTACGTCGAAAGTTATGGTCCTTTTAATGGGAGATGTTCTGGAGAGTGTAGAAAATGATTTAGATTCGTCTTAGTTTGACCTTCTGTAAGACACTTCATCTTAGTTTTGCTTTGTCTTCGTTACTGTTCATCGTCTTAGTTTGACCGTCTCAGTTTGACCTTCTATAAGACACTTCATCTTCGTTTTGCTTCGTCTTAGTTACTGTTCATCGTCTTAGTTACCGTTCATCGTCTTACTTTCACCTTCGGTAAGACGTTTCGTCTTAGTTACTGTTCATCGTCTTAATCACTGTTCATCGTCTTAGTCACTGTTCATACCCATCGTCTTAGTTACTATTCATCTTCTATCTTCTATTCCATTTTTTTAACCCTTCAGAAGATAGAATTTGTCTTCAATTTATAAAATTTGTAGATCTTAAAGTCCTCTTTCAAACCATGTAAAGAACACCTTAATCCAATATCTGTAGGAAAAATTATGGCAATTTTCCCAACCTTGTATCATCTGATGACATCATTTCGTCTTAAAATGATGTCACATATTCTGTTCCATTTTCTACCCTTCAGACAATAGAATTTGTCTTTAAGGTCTTCATAAAAGTTTAGATCTTGAAGTGCTCTTTCAAACTATCTAAAGAACACCTTAATCCAATATCAGTAGGGAAAGTTATGGCAATTTTCCTAATCTTGTATCATCTGATGATGTCACTTCATCTTAAAATGACGTCATATAGATTGTTCCATTTTCCACCATTCAGATGATAGAATTTGTCTTCAAGATTTTCATGAAATGTTGGTTATGACCCTACAGGGTAATAACCACCCTTGGGAAATGTTGGTTATGACTCTGAATGTTGGGCTTCGGAAACGGGGTCCAATAAAAACCAATTCCAAAGTCATTCAGTAAGCAGCTCACAATCCTTATCTTTCATACATTAAAACCAAAACAGCATATGCCAAACCAGAATTATTTTTCCAACACCAAATGTTCAACATCATAACACATATTTTTGGGCCTCAATTACACATAAATCTTATGTCCAGAACCAATTCCAAAGTCATTCAGTAAGCATCGAACAATCCTTATCTTTCGTACAATAAAACTGAAACAACATATGCCAAACTAGAATTATATTTCCAGCACCTAATGTTCAACATCATAACACATATTTCTAGGCAAATTAGGTATCATAAAACTTATATGAATACATGCTATCAAATGTAGAAATCCCTTACCTCTTTAACTTCAAATTCTTACTTCAAAGAACCAGTTGAACCAGCCCTTCCAAACAATCAACACAGATAAAGGCAAGTACAGATGGTCCAAAACCAAGCAAAATTTTAGAAGTTGAGAGGGGTGAGTAGTTTTGGTTGAAAGGAGCAAAAATTAGTGAGTAGGCTGCTGAAATGAGATGGTGTGATTCAACTCTTGCTTTGCTAGGTGTCCTCAAATTATTAAGCCATATGTCTTAATGCATGTAATACCATTTGCCTAATTAAATGCTGCCACTAGTTACCTACAAAACCAATCCATATGTCAATTATCCAATGGTGCCAAATGTCATTTAAAGTATAGGTGTAGTCATACTAATTTTCATATACAAACTTCCCTTAGCTCTTGATACTTTTCCTAGTCCAAATATACATTTAATTACCTTAATCCTCTAATGGTATCAATTAATTCCAATTTAGTAACTATAGTCTATCAATACTAAAATTCAAGTCATATACCTTTCACATTCAAATCATAGCACAATTTTAACTTCTATCTCACATATACTTTCATGAACATGTATCATTTCAACTAGGGTATATTTTGGGCCCTTACAATTATCTCCCCTTTAAAAGAATTTCATCCTCAAAATTCATACCTGATTAGAATAGTTGAGGATACTGAGCTCTTATGGTCTCTTCTGGTTCTCATGTTGCTTCTTCAAGTCCATGTTAAGGCAGAGTACTTTCACCAAGTGTATTTGTTTGTTCCTAAGTTGCCTAACTTCTCTAGCTAATATAGAAATAGGCTCTTCTTCATAAGACAAGTCCGGTTGTACTTAAATTTCTTCCACAGGAATCTTATGTGTATCATCAGACCGATATCTTCTTAACATAGAAACATGGAATACATCATGTAACTTAGCCAATTCTAAGAGCTAACTGATAAGTTACGGGTCCGACTCTTTTAAGAATTTCATAAGGACTAATGTATCGCGGACTAAGCTTACTTTCTTACTAAACCGAAGTATATTCTTCCATGATGACACTTTCAAAAACACCTTATCACCAACTTGATGTTCAATATCCTTCCTTTTTAGATCAGCATAAGACTTTTTCCTATCACTGGCAACTTTTAACCTATATTGAATAACCTGAACTTTTTCTTCAGTATCTTTAATAATATCAAGCCCAATCATCTTTTTTGCACTCAATTAGGTCCAACACACCGGGGTTTTACACCTTCTACCATACAACGCTTTATAAGGTGCCATGCCAATGTTAGTATGATAACTATTGTTGTAAGCAAACTCCATCAGAGCTAAATAATTATCCCAACTTCCTAGAAACTCTAACACACAACTCAAAGCATATCTTCTAATATTTGTATAACCATTCAGATTGTCCATCTATTTGGGGATGGAAAGTAGTACTGAACTTAAGTTGAGTACCCAAAGCCTTTTGCAAACTTTTCCAGAATCTCAAAGTAAATCGAAGATCACGATAAAAAATAATAGATAATGGTACTCCATGCAGTCTTACTATCTCATTCACATATAGATCTACAAGCTTATCCAAAGAATAGTCAGGACAAACAGGCAGAAAGTGAGAAGATTTGGTAAACTTATCCATAATCACCCATATAGCATCATGTTTCCTTTGAGTAAGAGGAAGTCCAGTGACAAAGTCCATAGTAATGTTATCCCATTTCCATTGAGGAATAGAAATAGGATGTAACAAACCTAATGGAACCTAGTGCTCAGTTTTGGCCTGCTGACATGTCAGATATTTAGCTAAATAATCCACAACATCCCATTTCATATCTGACCACTAGTAATGCTGCTTTAGATCTTGCTACATCTTGTTTCCATTAGGATGCATAGTAACTACTGTATTATGAGCCTCAAACAACAACTTTTTCTTCAATTCATCATTAGCTGACACACATAACCGATCTTTATAATACAATTCACCATCTCCTTTAACAGAAAAATCAAGTTGTTTATCATCCTAAGTAGCCAAGATAAGTTGTTGTAACTTATCATCAGCTATCTGAGCGTCACAAATCTCTTTTCTCAAAGTAGGTCTTGCTTTCAACTGAGCTATTAAAACTCCATCAGATACAAGTTCCCATTCACTCTGTTTCATTGATAATGCTGAAATGGTCTTCTGACTCAAGACATCAGCCATAACATTAGCCTTACTTGGATGGTGGTTCATAATATAATCATATTCTTTAAACAGTTCCAACCAACGTCGTTGTCTCAGATTGAGTTCTTTCTGGGTAAACAGATACTTCAAATTCTTATGATATGTGAAAATTCTACACCTTTCTCCATACAAGTAGTGCCGCAAAATTTTCAAGGAAAACATTACTACTGCAAGCTCTAGAACATAAGTAAGGTAATTTTGTTCATGTGAGTTTAGTTGCCTAGAGGCATAAGCAACTATCTTTCCATTCTGCATCAAAACACAACCCAAACCATTTCTAGATGCATCATTAAACAAAACATACTCCTTACCAAAAATAGGTTGAACTAATACAGAAGCTTCAATAAGCATACGTTTCAATTGATCAAAACTATTCTGAAATCTGTCAAACCATTCATACTTCACTCCTTTTTGTGATAGTTTAGTTATAATAGATGCTATCACTGAGAACCCCTTCATAAATCGTTGATAATAACTAGCTAAACCCAAAAAACTTCTCACTTTTATCATATTCTGTGGTGGCTTCCAGTTAACAATTGCTTCTATCTTACTAGGATCAACTATAATCCCTTAAGAAGAGATAACATGTCCTAGAAAGGATATCTCTTAAGCCAGAAATCACACTTGCTCAGCTTAGCATACAACTATTTTTCCCGCATTGACTGTAACACAATTCAAAGATGGCCAGTATGGTTATGTTCATTCTTAGAATAGGCCAAGATATCATCTATAATCACTGCAACAAACTAATCTAAATAAGGCTTGAATACTCTATTCATCAGATCCATAAATGCCGTTGGGGAATTAGTTAACCCAAATGGCATTAACAGGAATTCATAATGTCTATAACGGGTCCTAAATGCAGTCTTCGTTACATCCACATCATTTACCCAAAGTTGATAGTACCCCTATTGCAGATTTGTCTTTGAAAACACACCTGCATCTTTCAACTGATCAAACAAGTCTTCAATCCTTAGCAATGGATACTTGTTCTTCACCGTGACTCTATTCAATTGCCTGTAATCGATGCACATTTGTAGTGTACCATCTTTCTTCTTAACAAATAAGACTAGTGCTCCCTATGGTGACATACTAGGTCAAATAAACCCTTTATCCAGAAGCTCTTATAACTGCACTTTCAACTCCTTCAATTCAGTAAGAGTCATTTTGTACGGTGCTCTGGATATAGGAGTAATGCCAAGCATAACTTTAATAGACAACTCCACTTCCCTTTCAGAAAGGAGTTGAGGTAATTCCTCAGGAAACACATCTGGAAATTAATTCACCACCAGAATATCTAGCAAGTTACCACCCTCCTTTTTAGAATCAAACAGAAAAGCTAGATAAGCATTACATCCCTTCTTGAGGAGCTTTCAGGCTTGCATAGATGATACCACATTAGTTAAATAACTAGTGTGGATGCCATGCAATACTATTTTAGCTTTATTAGGCTTCCTAAACATAACTACCTTAGTATTACAATCAACTACTGCCTGATGCTTGGATAACCAATCTATACCCAGAATCAAATCAAATTCATGAAAAGGAAATCTAATCAGATCTGCTATATATTCATTTCCTTAGTTCATAATAGGACAGTTCCTATACACCCGATTAACCAAGACACTACTACTTAGAGGAATGGTTACATGAATGTCATAATCTAGGTGATCTATAGGCATCTCCTTATCAAACACTTCTTTAATATAGACATAGGAATGAGTAGATCCAACATCAATCAGTGCATGCGCTTCAGAATTAAAGAGAGAAACAATACTAGAAATGACTTCAGGTGTATCCTGATCCTCACGAGCTTTCAATGCATAAGCTCGAGCCAAAGCAGAAGACATAGTTGGTCAATCCACAGTTTTCGATTGGGTACTCAGATTAGTTCTATTATGATCAGATCCTCCTCGACCTCTACCACGTCCTCTGTTCCCAGTAGATGCATGAGAGACCTCCTACAAGCTTACGATGTCTGAGACTGTTTTAGAGGGCAATTGGCTATTAAATACTCAGTACTGCCACATTGGAAACATATACCCGTATCCCTCCAACAAATACCTCAATGATGTACAAAGAAATGAGGGCACTTCGGGGCATCAGAACCTCAGCCCTAGAGGAACCCCTACCAGTAGTAGTCGACGAGGGAAAATTTTGTCGCCTTCCCTGAGCCACAGATCTCTCAGAAAATTCTGGTGCAAAGGAAGCACCTTCTCGACTTCGCTTGCCTGAGGACTGACCTCCTCTAGCAAAGCCCCTTCATTGACTCCTTTCTCTCCTAACCATCTCCTACCTTTCTATTTTCATAGCAGCTTGCACCAACTAATGGTAATTCACTTGCTGCAAAAGGGTAAATGCCACCAAATGCTCCTTGATGGAATCATTCAAACCATCCTCAAATTGATGACACTGTAACTCCTCAGTAAGTACCAATTCAGGTCCATACTTGCTGAGTCGATTGAATTCCCAGTCGTACTCAACAACCGACAAGTTCCTCTATCTCAGGTTCAAAAATTGCTTCCACTACTCTTTTCTTTAAGCCTCCGTAGCATACTTAACTTTGAAGAAATCCCAAGTCAGAGGCACCGGTAACTGAGGGTTTTTCAAAATGAATTTCCACCACTCGTAGGCTGCTCCCTGAAGAAGAGAGGTAGCATATTGCACCATCTGATCTAATGTACAACTGATTTCATCTAATACCCTCTTCAATTTCTCTATCCAGAACTCAGCTCTTTCAAATTTGTTCAAAGATGTCCTAATAAATTCCTCAGCTCCATACTTTCGCAGTTGATCAGTCGGAGCCTTGGGTGTAGTCATATGATTCAATAATGTCATCATATCCTGAGACAACTTAACTAAAGCCTCCCTAAGCAGGAGGAGGAGGTGGCACCTCAATTTCACCTTGTTGACCCCAGAAGGTCTAGATACCGATGGATGAGATCACTCAGGATTATTACTCTCAGCAACCTTGTCAACGGCTTTATGAGATCTTTCCATCTTTAATTCGATAATCAAAACATGGGACAAACCGCATTAGGCCAAAATACAACTTTTACACTCAAGTATAAGCAGTAGTTAAGTATTGGTTAAACAATGTTCTGATACCAAAAATGTAACACCTAAATACCCCTGGGAAGAATATATGAATGCCACACCAAAAGTACAAATGAACCAAAGCATTATAAAGCTTCCTTTTTAGCAATTCAAACAAGCATACACTATATTTCATTCCAAGTTGAGTTACAAACAAAATACCTTATACACATTGAACTTAATGCAAACATGCCTTAAATCCCAATCCATTCTGTAGTATAGTTATTACAAACCTTTAAACAAATTCAAAAGTCATTATTTATCAGATACAACTCAAAAACGAACAAACTCAAATATACATTTTGTCAAACCAAAACTCAATCTCCTTGGCCACTGCGGTCGATATTGTCCCAATCTCAAGTCTTCTTAACAAAACCTACACGGGTAAAATCCACCGTGCTAAGCATATAGTTTAGTAGGGAAAAAACTAAACACATATAAGTCGGCGATTGTTTCTAACAATCGTCTAGCATTCACATACGATAAATCATATCAAATCTTAGATAACCTTTAATTGTTCAAATTACTGAACATCCCAATATCATTAGCATCATAACATAATATAACATATCATAATAGAATACATAATATACTTGCTTCATACTTACTCATATACGAATAGAATATCAAAATCACAAAATAGAACCTTAAAGTATCTGAATAAATCTTATTTGCATCATAACAACATTTAGTTGTATCACTTGTATCAGACTTGAACATATCATAACACAAAACAAGTTAGTCTGTTAATCCTTTTTACAAAAGTGGGTAATGGGACTAATACAGGAGATACTGTGATCGGTATCATAGAATAGGAGAAACTTAAGTCTCATTAACAGATGACATCGAAGTGTCAGTAACAGGAGACATCGAAGTGTTACAGGAGCAGCTGCAGACCCTTTTAGGCATGTCTATTTACCCACGACTAGAGCTTGATAGTTTTAAAAACAATCCATTTCAGATTTCACAATCACAAGCAAAAGATGTTATGCCGTTATTCCACTTTCCTCAAATTGAGCTTATATAAATACATATCCAACTAATCTTGCCTAGTAGCATAGTCATTTGCAATAACGTACCATACCATATCATGACACAAAGTTCCATTTTATAACAATCATATTAAATTCACATAACATAAACGTTTTTAAATACATTAGTATTCAAAAGAACACATTAACCCTTAAACATATCATTCCTTTTAACTTTAGACACAAGATTAATTAACCTCACATTATTTAAGTAATTACCTCAATAAATAAACCATAACTTAATTATCTTTTTCTCCATTAATTTTACATCATCTAGGTTCATTTTTAACCTCAACTCAATTTAATTAAACCATTGATAAAATTCCTAACATTATATATGTCAACAATTACACAACCAATTTTAGCATTTTTTTTAATTCCAAATTTCTTAGGACAGGTTTCGGGTCAAATTTGTATGGATATTTGAAATAGAAATTGAGGTTTCTGAGCATTGTGTTCTTCTAAACAAATGTTCTTTTATCCCTTAAGTTTCTAAGGAACTATAGTTCATACAATTTGGTTCATTATTTCTAAAGTTAGGCCTAAAATACTACATACTATTATTAAATAGTGACAGAATCCAAAACTCAACTTCAATCGAAATTTCAAAACTCTTCGAGACATAAATAAAATTCTATTCCTTCATGAAAGTTGTAGACCTATGTATTTAGTTTAATTTACAATTAAAATCACCCATTTGGACATCTCTAGGTCAAATAATGCCCAAAATATCGATGTATGTGCAGTGAAACCTGTTCAATGAAACTACTACAATTAACTCAAGTCTTACACCTTCAACACCCCCCTTCACCCAAATTTATGAATTCCACTTCAATTCCACCTTATTAATGCCTCAATTACACATCAATTTTCTATCTAGAACCAATTCCAAAGTCATTCAGTAAGCAGCTCACAATCCTTATCTTTCATACATTAAAATTGAAACAGCATATGCCAAACCAGAATTATTTTTCCAACACCTAATGTTCAACATCATAACACATATTTCTGGGCCTCAATTACACATCAATACCAATTCCAAAGTCATTCAATAAGTAGCTCACAATCCTTATCTTTCATACAATAAAACCGAAACAGAATATGCTAAACCATAATTATTTTTCCAGCACCTAATGTTCAACATCATAACATGTTTTTGGGCAAATTAGGTATCATAAAACTTATATGAATACATGCTATCAAGTGTAGAAATCCCTTACCTATTTAACTTCAAAGAACCAGCTGAACCAGCCATTCCAAACAATCAGCACATATAAAGATTTGTAAGTGAAGATGATCCAAAACCAAGCAAAATTCCAGAATTTGAGAGGGGTGAGTAGATTCAGTTGAAAGGGGCAAAAGTTAGTTAGTAGGATGCTGAAATGAGATGGAGTGATTCAGCTCTTGCTTTGCTAGGTGTCCTCAAATTATCAAGCCATATATCTTAATGCATGTAATGCCTTTTGCCTCAATAAGATGTTACCAGTAGTCATGTTGGACCCTGAACTTTTGATGAAAATTAGAAATATTAAAATGAATTTTAATGAGAAAGAAATTGGTGAGAAAATTTATGAATTTAAGGAAATTTGATGAAATTAAGAAAAATTTATGAGAAAAGA
>JAOTAZ010000002.1:30612167-30623901 GCA_025629785.1 Erythroxylum oxycarpum | reverse complement strand
TCAACTCAGAGAAATAGTCTGAAACAGAAAGCTCACCTTGTTTTATGCCATGAATCTTATTACGGAGTTCAAAAATCTGAGCATCATTTCCCAATCGAGAATAGGTATTTTTAGCAGCTTTCCATATTTTCTCCGCAGTATCAAGCAGTAAATACTGTATAGAGATTTTAGGATCCATAGAATTAATAAGCCAAGACATAACCAAAGAATTATCAGAATCCCATTGACCAAAATATGGATCATTAACAGGTGGTGGCTGCTTATCTCCATTAATGTATCCCTGCATCCTTCTAGCCTTAATAAACAGTAAGCATGATCTAGACCAAGCCAAATAATTACCACAGCCATCCAACTTAATAGGGCTAATGTGAATATAGGGATTGTCACTAAAGGTGTGAGGTTTATCTGCTTCAGTTCGTTGCTTAACGTCTATCATGATGATAGGATGACTGAAGAATAGGCAGAGATAAATGAGAAACCAGAACCTGTTCAGAAGACCTCAAAAATACACGTCGTCGGAAGTGACCAGAGACGGGCTGATCGGAATCGCAGAAGGCCAGAGATCAGATCTGGACAAAAAATTGAGTCGGACGGTGGTCGGAGATGTTGACACACGCCCCACGCGCCGACGAGTGAACAATGTCACTTGATCTTCAGACGACACGTGACACCACGCGCGATGTCGGATGGCAGCGAAACTCTGGTAGCTGGCCGAACTTACCCCTGGCTATCTGCTAGTGTGGGTGGTGTGGAGAAAGAAGGGGAAAACACAACCCCTTAAGTGGACAGAAACGAAACAACACAGATGCAGGAGAGAGAAAACTCAATCTCTGAAATAGGCATCCAGCTCTGATACCATGAAGAATATTTTCATTCTCTAATGATGATTTACAAGGCATATACACTTAAATATAAAGTAAAAACTATCCTAATTAGGAAGAACTAATTAAGGCAGAATAATAACGAAAGAATCTTAATTATATACATTCCAAATCTGTCAACATTGATCATGTATGGTGCGACAGAAATGGAAGTTAATGAACCATCATGAATAGTCAAAAGTGATCTTATGGAGGTATTAGGAATAGCTAAAACAACATTGACGAACATAATTGATTGACAAAAATCATGGAAACCGTGTAGACAATTGAGGTAAGAAACCTTTTTATGATGGAGATGTTTTATATAATCATAATGCGTGAATAAAATGTTCCAATTCGGGAAATAACAAGAGGTGATAGGAATAAGTCGGAACATCATGTAGTGGCTAGGAATGTAAAATCAAGAGACTGAATGTTCGAACTGTCGATGGTTTTAATTGTCAGTGATATGCTTCTGTTCGACTTCAAGCCCTGCAATCACAATCCTAGTGATTTCATTAGGATGCTACATAAGGACTTAGATGAAAATAAGAGTCGTTCGTTTTGTATTGTGATGATGAGGGCTAAAAATGGTTAAATGTCAGATGGATTAGAGAGGTAGTTGACAAATGAACTCGATCGGTAGTAGAAATTAAACAATTCAAGGAAGATGAATGCATTGGGTGAATCCGCGCCAAAGTCATGGAACATAGTGAGACAGATATAGGAGTTATATATACTGATATTAAAGTGATGCAATTTATTAAGTGAAAGATGAATTGGTCTGTACGAATAAAAGATGTTTTAGATTCAAAATGTGATATACATGAATATGTTAATGAAGTGTTTATGTGAATTTGATATTGTGGAAGGGTGTTTGATATTTTAAATGATTGTTATGTGGTTTTTGAATGTGTGAAATTGTGAATGCCAGAGTGCTTAATATGACAATATGAGAACTAAGTTTTCGAAATGTGCCTTCGGGCAATTCGATTTTTCAAGAATGAATTATGTGTTATATGGGTTTGGTTAGGTCCCCTCTGTATGAGTCAGTGCACTGGTCTCCCTTTGATAGGCTTCTCCTGCCTGCCCGCTAGTGGCATAAGAGCTCCGATTACAGACTCCCCTCTGTTCACAGCTGCACAGGACCGCTATGCGGGAATGTGCAGTACGTTCCATTAGGACCGAACCAACCCACTTTGATATGTTATGTGTTTTTGATTTGCTAACTTGTGATGCATTTATGATGTGATACATTCATGTTTTTGGGAATTGTTTATGATTTGTGAAAAAAATTTGAGAATTTTGAAGGAATAAGAAATTGAGGTTTGTAATCGTGACAATTTTTGGAAGCTTAGTTTAAATGTTTTGAAAAGTGGAAAGGTTTCAAAAATGAGGGCAAATGTTTTGAGAAATAATTTTTGCTTATCTTTCAATTTATAAATGTGTTGTCCACTGAGTCGTCGAGCTTACCCCCCTTTCATCCCCATCTCCAGGTTATAAGCGGGAGTTCGGATGAAAGAACGACAAGACTTCTGTTCGATTTCGCACATCTTGTAATTTGTGTATTTTGGGCTTTGATTATGGTATTTGGTTATGGCTTGGAATGCCATTAGTGTATTGTAAGCATTTGTTTCATGATGGATATAAATTATGAGTTTATGCATGAACATGAGTTATAAGGTTATGTATGATTAAGGGATATGATTAGGACTGTAGATGAATATTAATGAGATTGTATATGTTTGGAATTGAGTTCAAATTTTGGATTATGGTTGAGACGTATTGAAGTGTCTTAGGTCTAGAATTATGTTTGCTTATACTGGGTTTCCGAACAGGAGGTCCGATGATGGTTGTTAAGGTTGGATGTGATTTTAGAAGTGTGTTTTAAAACATTGCAGATTTTTGGGTTTTGCAAAATGCAGCCATTATGCTGCCCGATTTTTGATAAAATTGGTATAAAGATTATAATAATAAGAGTTTGATTAAATTGCCGAATTATGAGATGTGATAGAATTTGTAGGAACAAGTTTTGATTGAGGATAAATTTCCAAAAGGGAAATTGTATGGTTTTGTTTTGAGTTTTGGATAAGAGGGAGTAAAGATGAAGAATAAGAAAAAGAAGAAAAAAAATTTATACCGGTTTTAGGATTGTTTTAGTCTAAGGTTTCCAACGCGATAGTATCTTTGTTCACGCTTCGGATGTCGGACCCTCTTCGATTTGTTAGAAATTTGTATCGGTTCAAATTCGTTTTCGTTTGTTTTCGAATTCGATTCGCTTCCGTTCATAGTTTCGTATTTTATAATTTTTGTCCTTTTGCTTTCGTTTTGATCCAAGCGAGCGCTTTCGCATTTGTTTCTATTTTTTGAGCCCTTCGATTGGCTTTTGAATTCGTTTCACTTTCGATTCTTCCGTTTCCACTTCGAATGTCGAAATTTGTTTTAGTCCGTTCACATCGTCTTGTTTCGATTCGCTTTCCGTCTTTGATTCTCATGTGTTTCGCACTTTCGTTTCGATTTGCCTTCGATTTGTATTTCTGTTCGTTTTCTTCGTTGCTAAATCCGATTCTTCGATATTTTTTCGTTGTTTCCACGTTTCGTATCCGTTTGATTTTCTCCCGCTTCCCTTTGTCTTCGTTCTTTGGTTTGCTTTTGTTTCCGCTTTTTCAGTTGGGATCCAGTTTCGAGATCAGGTTCCAACAGTTATGGTATTAGAGCAAGAGGGTTGGATTTTGAAAACGGGATCCAACAATAATGGTCGTCGGTGGAACATTCAGCTGCTCATGGAGAAGTTTTCTGCTCGAGATGTAAGTTCCATTCTCTCTATCCCTCTTAGTATGTTCAAAACTAATGATTCTTTGTTATGGCATCATGAGAGGAATGGGATTTACACTGTTAAATCCGGCTATTGAGTTAGTCGATATGAACAAGGAACAAGGATCGGTGCTAATGATGTCCTATGGAAGAGGATTTGGGATTTACAAGTTCCTCCCAAGCTTCGTGATTTTATGTGGAGGGCGTTGCATAGTGTGTTACCTACAAAGGTATGTTTACAGAGCAAGGGGATTGATGTTGATGGACTTTGCCCTTTATGTTTTTCTATGGAAACAGTTGATCATACTCTTCTTCACTGTGAAAAAGTTGTTCGGTGCTGGAATCTTGTTGCTATTTTTAATTTAACTGTCAATGATTCTCTTGATGGGAAGTTTAGGCAGGTGTGGAATGATTCGGGTAAGGAGGTGGTTGAACTTTTCTCTTTTGTTGCTTAGCACACATGGAATGCTCGAAATGACTTCCTTTGGGACGCTAAGATTTTGTCTCCAAATCAAATTGTGTACAATGCTGTGTCTCATTTACTATAATGGCATTCTTTGAATAGACTTCGTTCCTCACTGAATAATTATGGTAGACAGCCTGCAGATGTTATTCAGATGGATGAGCGTCAGCAATCCTTTTTGTTAAATGTGGGGTGGAGTTTATACACAGATGTTGCACTTTTTCATAATGAAAGAGCAACGGGTTTCGGTTGCGTTGCAAAATCGGCAGAAGGAGGGTGGATTGGAGCTGTGTCTGGGTTTTAGGAAGTGGTATTTGACCCTACTGTGGCTGAAGCAATAGCCTGTCGTTATGCCATCAACTACGCCACTCAATTCCTTGAGGGAAATGGTGTTGTTTACACTGACAGCCAGGTACTTATACAAGCATTATCTTCTTCCAAGTTGGACTTCTCTGCTTATGGTTTAATTATCCAGACCTGCAAGTTGTTACTTGATGCTAGGCCTAATATTGAAGTAAAATGGATTACAAAACATTTAAATCGGGCCGCTCATTCTCTTGCCCGTGTTTCCATTCGTTTTTCCCGTTATGTAATTTGTGAAACGATTCCGGATGTAATCTCATCCTTTTATATTTATTAATGATATTGGCTCTCTGCCTTTCAAAAAAAATACCATATGTTTTGCATGAGAAATAAATGATAATTTTTATTATATGAATTATGACTATTGTTAGATACTAAATATAAAAATATTTATCTATAAATAAATGTGAAAAGAATAATTCAAGGGTTTAATTAGTGTTATTTTGATTAATAAGAATAAAAAGATAGCTATTATACTGAATTTATATTATTATAATTTTTGAGATAAAGATTTAAAAATAAAAAATATATTTTAAAAATATTAAAGAATTATTGTATAATTTCAAAAATTATCAAAACAATAAATAATATTAATAAATACCAATATCAATACTATATTATATCAAAAATATAACGAGTACACTCGATACGATTTGAACGTGGCGTTATGCTAACTTAATCATACCATACCATTCTCTGTGCTATTAACTTCAGGATATGATGCATT
This sequence comes from Erythroxylum oxycarpum, assembly GCA_025629785.1. NCBI lineage: Eukaryota > Viridiplantae > Streptophyta > Magnoliopsida > Malpighiales > Erythroxylaceae > Erythroxylum > Erythroxylum oxycarpum. Next base: position 30,618,674 of record JAOTAZ010000002.1, on the reverse strand, counting down.
GGTAGCATGCTGAGCTTCCGCAACAACAGTAACAAAAGCAAAAGAGTTGTCTATAATTGGAATTTCACTATCAAGGGTCTTTAGATATTGCAACCACGACTTTGAGCCCACGTCCTTTAATTTCCTCAGAAATAGCATAAACCACCTTTTGAGTTCCAGCACCTCCAATTACATAAACTTGATTGATGCCTTTGTTTTTGGAGTTCAGATCTCCTGTCCAATATTATGATGTCTTATTGTGTCCAATAAATCTTAGCCAGATTCGTATGGGACCCACGTGGGGCCTGCAAAATAAATGGCTGAGATTTCATGAGACAGAATAAGACAGAGTAAAACTGGACAGAAGATCTGGACTCTTGTTTTTGGGGTATCATGACCACCTTGTGATGTCCCAAGAATGGTTCTTCCATATTTATGGATATCATTCATAGTCAATGGTTTGATTGTACCGTGTTTCGACCGTAGGTTGGGATTATCTTTTCGTATGACAATCTTTTGGGTAATGTATCACACTTGTTAACAAAGTATTGCTTAAAAAATGAATAGGCCGATTATCTTGAAGGGGATATGTAGGGAGGTGAGGGACGTAGACAACTGAGGAACATCTTCAAGGAGACATGGGTAGTCTCCGGTGATGATCTTGGGTTCATATTTGATAAATATTTTCGTAACTTCCAAGTGAAGCCTCTGCTTTTAGCAGCAATGGAGTGGAGGGAGAGCTTGGAAACAAAGTCATTGATTGAGTTCAGTGATCGATTGGCACATGGTAAGACCCAAACTCCTTCTCCTTACGCTCTCTCTCATCACTGTTCTTAGTCTTCGTTTTCTGTTTCGTTCTGCCATTCTATCTAATCTCTTGTGCCTTCTCTTGCAACATTTGAAGATGTTAATAGATACATTACAAGTCACCAATCATCTTCAATTTAGCCTAGAATCATATATGTAATCGTACATACTCATCATCTTGATTTTCTTTTCTTATTTAGCCCCATCTAACATGTATAAATATATATAATATTTGTGAATAGACAGCCAAAATATAGAATTTCTTTTGTCATTTCTTTTCTGCTCTTTCTTTATACCGATATCTAGGCATCCTTTTTAAAAAAGAGCCAAAAATTTTAAGATTTCTTTTCAACTTCTTTTTTAGTCCTCTGACCTCATATTTTAGATTCTTAATATGCTCCAAAAATAATTTGTCAAATACCCAAATATTTCTCTATCTCGTTATATTGCAATAGTGTAAAATCATCATGGGAAACCACACACACACTCACACACATCTCCACAAGCTATTAAACTCTAAAAACCCTAGCTGAGCATCTAGAATAAGAAGATAGTTCAGACAACATCTTTTGGATAGATCCAGTAAAATGGCATCATTTCTAAGAAAATGCTAATCGCTTCATAATGTCCCACTTGGCCATAACAGCATCCACACAAGTGCCACATTGCCAAAACAATACATAGTCATCACCCCATCAATATCTCAGGTAGCATACTTTGGCACTTACTGACATGACAATGTCCTAGTCAAAGTATCACATCAACACTCATTACCACATCAGCATCCTAGTCATTCACCATGTATCTCCACCTAATTCATCCACATGTCCTAATTTGCCCTCTCTAGTTCTGTTTAGATTATTGGTTCAATTCGATTCAGTTCAAAAAATATTTACCAACATTTTGACTATCGGTTCATTCTCTTTCCTTCAATTTTCTTAGAAACCAGATCCATTCTTAAGGATTTCTGACATTCTAAATTCATTTTTGAGGTTAGAATAGTCAAATTTTAACTCTACAAATAGGTTTTCTACCATTTTTCACTATGGATGCCTTTAAAATTGCCCAGTATATTCCTTATCCTATAAATATCACATTTTATTATCTAAACTATGATATGTGGGTTGAGGAAATATTCAGTTTTTTTTAAAGGAAGACCTCTTTAGCACATTGTTACTAAAGAAACACCCAAACCAACATAAAAAAGAAAAATTTGAATATATAGATGCATTCACAGAACACCTGGTATCCTAGAATGGAATGAATCATCAAATGTTAACATGGTTTAAAAACACGTACTAAAGCAATCAAACTTGATTTTCAACACTTTGACTCAGCCCCAGAGGTACGGAATTTTAAAAAAAATCATTACTTTGTGTTCGATGATGTGAATCGAATTTCAGTTATAAAGAAAACTTCATTGAATGCAACAATAACCTATATAGATAATTTATAGTTGTGTGTTCGAATTACAAAAATTTTGCGATCAAATAACTTTTAGAGATCCTACCTGGCCCAATACTAATGCTGCTACTATATATGTAAATTTTCGTGATCATCAATGTGGAATCTATTGATGACTCCTTGAGAAGAGTTTGAATCCATCTATAATTCTCTTATTCATTGAGGATCTCTGCCAAACCTTGATATTGTCTTCAAAGAACTTATCATGGAAGAGAGATGATTCAATACACTCCATATAGAAAAGTTTGTTCCATTTACCGATGTTATCTTGGCAACTTATAGCCCCACTCCTCAAACTTCTCATAACTTAGGTAGGAAGTTTTATAAGGGTCTTTCAGCTACTAAAAAAATCCTAGGCATGACTTCCTTGAATGTAAAAAACTACTCAAATAGAACTCTAGAAAAAGTAAGCCTTCTAAGCCCTTTTTAGTCACCTATTACCGATGTTGCTAATGCTATAGAGAGTACTTCTCCTGAATTCTCTTTAAAGATCTTCATGCCCTTCCTAGCAACTTTCGCGTGATTCTGGCACTATCTCTTCATTCACCTTGTCTGTCACATTAGGTACTATATCATTATGATACTTTGATTTTGTATACTGCAATTATATGACCTTTGATTCCTTTATTCTTCTATCTCCATAAATACTATATGTTCCACATATTGTTCATACTATTAACAATTTTACTATGCATGCTCAAATTATAAGCATTGCTCAAACACCTAAATTAGTTTTGCCTGATACTTTTCTTATTCCTAAAATGTCCTTAAATATTATTTATATTGGTCAATTATATGAACTTGGTTTGAACTTACCTTTTTCCAAGACGTGATTGTACTATGTAAAATCTACCAATGGGTGAGATCTTTGGGATACAATGTTAGGTTGGGTGACTGTTCAAGCTTACTTTCCTTTATTTTCTAACCTTGGTCATATTTCTCCTACTAGATTAGGATCTTTATTTTTTAGTAGCTCTTTAGGCTCAATTGAAACTGGACATTATAATCATTTTTCTTATCAACTTCTAAAAGTCATGCTTTACCCTTTTTTATTAATAATTTAAGTTTCTTAGCATCTTTTGATACTTTGATATTTAGGGTCTTATATTTATGATACTATGGGTGGTTTCATATATTATTTGATCATTGTTGACGATTTTCTCGTTATACATGGATTTATCTCATACATCATAGGTCTGAATTATTCTCCACTTACTCTCATTTTACTAATATGATTCGGACTTAATTTCTTACAAGATCAAAATATTCCATACCAATAATGCCATATGATATAGAGATAAACATTTCACCTAACTTTTTTACTTAATAAGGTATTATTATCCAAAGATCTTGTCTTAAGTATCTCTCAATAAAATGGTTGATATAGATACATTTGTTATACTGTTTTAGCCCTCCTTACATCTTCTTTTTACCTAGAAACCTTTTAGGGAGAAGCACTCTTACTGCTATATATATTATGAATCATATCACTTCCCCAGTTATAGGTATCATCTCTCCATATGAGCATTTTTTTAATCGTAGATTTGATTATTAAACTCTTAAAGTTTTTAGTTATGCTTGTTTTATTCTCCTACAACCTTATGAGTACACTAAATTAGAACCAAGAGCATGACGATGTTGTTTCTTAGGACATAGAATGAAATGCAAAGGGTATCAATTTTGAGAGCCCTTGTCACAGAGACTTCGTATCTCTTGTCATTTTAACCTTCTAGGAACATAAGATGTTTGCAACTCTTTCACAATTTTGAGTCAGTGAACCCCTTTATTAATTCTTCTATGATCCTGCCACATTGCTTTTTCTTGATACTTCTCTTGCAGGTTCTTTCAATAGCTCATCCAACTTGCCTTTACCTACACTTCCTCCCATGGCATCCTCTCTAACTGTGGATCCACCATATGACTATCCCTCATTAAAACCACTTTCTCCACCTTTAATACTTTGTTTTACTGATTGTGTAAGTGAACCTTCTGTCCATCCTTTTGATTTCCATGTTTCTTCCACTATTTTCTCTTTATAAGAACCTTGCACATATCATAAGGCCAATTCTGACCTTTTATGGTAGAAAGCAATGCTCGAAGAATTACAGACACTTAACTACATAAATACATAGGAATTGGTTAACTTACCTCTAGATAAGTCAACTATGGATTATGAATGGGTCTATAAAATCAAAACTCGAGTAGATGAATCAATAGAAAGATACAAAGCCCCATCTTATTGTTAAAGGATTCACTCATGAATATAGATTTGATTATGAGGAGACCTTAATTTTTGTAGCATAATTGACCTCTATTGTAAAACCCCAAACTTTTCCTTTCAATGAAGGTAAATTTTTATATTCGGTGAATAGTATTTTTCACATGAATAGTGATTTTTGGGGACCCGACCTTGAGAAGAATTGAAAATATTCATAATAAGTGTTGGAGTCCAATGGTATTGAAACGGATTGAAAATAATTCTAATTGGATAAATTTCGAGAATTTAGGAAGTTTAGGACTTAAAACGCCCTTTTTGAAAAACATGGATATTGATGTTTTTAACCCTATTCGAATATTTTTTGAAAAAAATAATGGATATTGATGTTTTTAACCCCATTCGAAAAAAATTTAAAACATCCAGTTAATACATACTAACCCTAATAAGAGTATTTCATGGTCAATTTGAAGATAAGGCCGTTGGGGAATATTTTTTTGATTGTAATTCGGTTAGTTGGTGAATTAAATTCATTAAGGGACAATTTGGTCTTTTTGCATAGTGATTAGGGGCACATTGGTCATTTTACATGCTAAATAGTGGATTGATGATTCATGATGGAAGATGACATATGTCATGTGTTAAAGGAGTAAACTTAAGACAATTGTTTCATTCTTTTTGTCAAAACCATTAGAGTGAAAGTGAGTTAGCTGTGAGTGAAAAGCAAAAGAAAAAAAGGAGAGAGCCAAAGGGATCCAAGCTTGAGAGAAGAAGGGTGTAAGTGATTTCCATGGTTTGGAGCATGATTTGATGAAAGCTTGTAATTTTCCAAAAGATTGAAAGAAAGTGGTAAGTTTTCCTCACTATGTTTAGTGAAACTATGTATTAGGATTTTCAGTTTCCTTGAATAATCCTAGTCTTTTGCCCATAACTTAATCTACAGAACTCCAAATTGGATGATTCTAACTGTAAATGAAACCTAAGACATAGTACTAAAAATATCTAGAAGAGACCTAGACCTAATTCTAGCTAAATGATATTGAAAATTGAGATTGATTATGGTAACTTGATATTGTCCCTGTGTTGAAGCAACTTCTGATATTTAGTACATTTTTCATAATTTAAAAGTTGAAATGACATGATTTTTGGTGATATGAAATTATAGGCATAAGGGAACAATTGTCTTGAAGACTTCAAAACCTAATTTGAACGTTTGATATGTGAAAATGAAGGAATAAGTGGAGGCATGGATTTTAGACATGGGTCGTAATCGTGATTCTTTATGCATGATTGTGATATGGTAAATTAAATTGGTTGAGATTGTGTTATGAAGAAATTAGGAAGTTAGAATGGGTAAAATATGGTGTTTAAGTGAGTTTTGAAGTTTTATTTTGGAAACAGAGACAAATAGGTTAGCTTATGAAAGTAAGCAGAAATATGATTAACGTACGTGTTACGTGATTAAATACTAATCTTGAATTTTGTTAAATCAAAATATATTTTTAATGTCTTGTTTCAAAATTTGGAAATAAAGGACTAAGAAAAACGTGTTTTGTGTAGATAAAGGAAAGACACCAAATGCGTGAGTGTGCTTAGCAATAAGTTTGCAAAATGGTGAGTGTATTTTAATTGTGTCATTTGAATAACTTCGTTGCAATAGAATTGATGGCGTGTGATTTAAAATTATGCATTCAATTGTTTGATTATGAAATTGAAAGATGTTTAAAATTTTGAACGTACATGGGCCAAAGGCAATTTCACGATCATGACAGGCTTCAGACATCTCCTATTTGTTTTTCATTTCGAAATTGTATAAATTAATTTACAAAATGGTTGAAGCGTTATGCCACAAGTTAAAATACTTAGAAAAATGATTTCATTTTTAGCCTATAGTACACCGTTAGGTGACCGCGCGTCGTAACGCTAATCAAAATTAATTAACTAGACTACTACTGTAGCAGTGGTAAGTCTAGGTCGATCCCACAGAGAGTGCGTGTAAAGTTTTTGAAATAAAAATAACCGGTGTTTACGAAAAAGGGGGG
>JAOTAZ010000002.1:30590607-30606109 GCA_025629785.1 Erythroxylum oxycarpum | reverse complement strand
TTTGAACCATAAACACTTCAAAATCTAAAACATTTAAAACTCTCTTACCTTGAATCTTCACCCAACTAAGGGGTTTCTTGGCTCAAATGAAAGCTTGGACCTTCCTCTAGCTTTTTTCTTCTTAGGTTTACTCCAAAAAACCCACTAAAACTTCAAGAAAATGGAAGACCTAGCTTGTCTCTTCTTTTTCTCCCTTTCTTCTCCTCCCTATGACTCTCTCTCTCTCTTCTCCCTCTCTATTTTCGTTCACTCTTCTTCTCCTATGCAAGCCTCTTCTTTCTCTTGCTTTTTATACCCTCATTAAAGCTAAAAAGTCCATCTTACCCTTAATGAAAAGCCTAGGTTCTTACCTCTTTAAGTAAACTTCCTATACTTCCCCTTAGGCAAACTAAACACTTCTAACACTTCAATTAGTCACTTAAGCCACTTAGCCTAATTAAAATTAACATGTCCATTAATTCTAACACCAATTAATCTTGCTAGACCCCAAAAACATTTAATCATGCTTAATTAAATAATTAAAAAAATTCAGGGGCCAATAAAACAAGCCTTTGACTTATCATCTGCACCATTGGAAGGAGCAGCCCTAGAGGTGCCTTCACTACTAAAGGAATCATCATCCTTAGAAGGAATCTAGAAGTGTAGGTGCATAGCAATTAACGCATCCATCTACCGGTGATACCGTCCATCTTGCTCTTATCAGGCTACCACTTGTAGAAGAGTTTCCTAAAGAGCATCCACCCTGCGGGTGAGTGCCTAGAGACTAACTGGCTCAAGAGGGGCTAGAGTGGGTGGATTGTCCTCGCGAGGCAAGGCCACAGTATGGGTGGCAGTAACATCAGGAATAGAGGTGGAATGGGTAGGGGTGGGTGTTGAGGAGATTGAGGATGGGGCTGAAGGCGTGGTTGTTTGAGACGTACGTAACGAAATAAAGGGTTTGGGTCAAAATAGATGTCGTTAATGAATTCTGGGACACTATAAGTGCGGAATATGTCGGTGATGAGATGGGGGAAAATTATAGAGTTGGTGAGTTTGGCGGTAATGATTGAATCATGAAGGGCGGTGGTAATGGTATGAGCTATGTTGACCGAGCGACCATTCATACGAAGATACAAATAAAGAGCTTGTTGTTTAGTAACATACGTTAAGTGGGTGGTAGGAAGGATGTTGTTGCTAACTAAATGCAACTAAGGACAAGCTTCAGGACGAAGATCAGAACGCTTAAGATAGCGTTGATAGATTCTAGGCTGACACCATTCGGCACCCTCAGAGCAGAGGGTGCGAAGGACATCGTCCTACGGATAATCATGGATTAATTGCTCGAAGTGGCAGCGTAAGATAGGAGGGAGGTTAAAATGTGCACGGATGTTAGAGGTGGTGAAGGTGGTAGGAACAGTAACACCTCAGAAATTAATTTCCAAGGTATTATGAAGGCGGGCATAAGTATAGAAATGACGGACAAATTTATCATTGCCCTAGTCTCTAGGTTAAACTAATCCTGTGAGTTAGGAGTTGATACGTTGGTGGATAAAAAGATTTGTGTGAGGAGTCAAAGGAAAAGGGCGTTCCCTAATAAACAGTATAGTATCAATTTCTCAACTAGGGCGGCATATTCGTGATCAATGGAATGAGGGGAATGAGCAGAAGTTGGGACGGATGGGAAGATTGGGATGGTTGGGAAGATGTTGATGAGCTGGAGGATAGGGTAAAGCTGGAGGAGGAAGTGGGAGAGCGACGAGAAGCGTTTTTGGTTCGAGGCATTTCTTGTAGAAAAGATAAACATAAGGATTAAACAAATTTACTAAAAACAACAAAAATTATCAGCTCGCCACGGTGAAATGGGTCTATTGCCATGGCGAAAAACTTCCATTGCCGCAACAAAAGCAGATTCATCGTTGCGAGAAAGAATATCAGATTTCCATGTCCCTAACCTCTAGAAACATAAAAAAATGAAGATGAAATGAAGGAGAGAAAACTTACGAAGAAAGGCAAGGAAGAAACAAACAACAACGACGCACATGCACTGGTGGAAGGAAGATGAACACGAAGGGGAATGGCGCTAGGAAAGTTGGATTAGCTGCAACGAAGTTGAAATGAGAAGGATGAAAATGATAGAGGAAAAAGAAGGAGAAGGTGTGTTTAGAAGGATGGAGGATGGAAATGATGAAAAGTACAGAGGGCAGAAGAAAGGTCAGAAGAACACACAGGACAAATGAGAAATTTCATGTGGAAATTTCGCGCACAGAGGTCGTTCGCCGCGGCAAAAGCTGCATTAGACTTTTCACTGTGGCGAAATAATTTATGCATGCTGCGGCAAAGAGATTAATTCTTGTCGCGGTGAAATGTCACATGCCGCAGTGAAAATTGCCTAAGCACAAAAAGAAAAAGTGCGGCAAATGACAAATTCTAACGGAGCTCAGCTCATATGCAATTCTACCAATACAAAACAGAATGTTATGCACTATCTGCACCAATTTCTTCCATCATTAAAGATGTGTCATGCAGCTACTAAAATTCAGAATTCAAAGGGAAAAGAATTATTGAAACAACTAAACCTAATTTTGACTAAAGCTAAATCTATTCCTACTGATCATGTTTCTCCCCCCAAACCTAATCAACATACTCATGCTTGAAAATATAATTCCACCTTCAATCAATATGCAAAAATACATTGTAAGTGGAAGAAGAGAAACAACCTGGTGCTTAAGGTGTGTCTTTTAGCTCTTAAAGGACGTTTGGCTCATACTCATGCTTTAGCGAGGTAAATTGATTTCCTTTCAGTTCCATGCCAATGTCCACACTCTGTAGTCCACCTGAAACATCAGCAACAAAAACTCTCTCCAAGGAATCAAAAGTTAAGGGATTCATTACTCGTTCAAATTCAATACATGCATCATCAACAACCATATCAAGCATATTAACTCGTAGGAGTGAATAGTCCCAAGGGGGTGCTTCATAGCTTCATACATATTGAAGCTTACCTGTTGATCTCCTACCTCTATGGTGATCTTACCTTCCTTTATGCTGATCAAGGTACTAGTTTTCCGAAAGAAGGGTCGCCCAAGAATTAAGGAAGTATCCTGCACAACTTCAGAAGACATATCAAGCACATAAAAATCAGCTGAAAAAACCAAACCTTTTACCTAAAACAAGATGTCTTCAATAATTTCCACTGAATGCCTAAATGATCTATCAGCTAATTGTAACACAACAGATGTGGGCTTGATACTCTTTACTCCTAAGGATTGGTAGACAGAATTAGGCATCACATTAATTGCCACTCTTAGATCCAATAATGCTCTTCCTATAGTAACCTTCCCTATAGTGCATTGAATGGTGAAAGACCCAAGGTCTTAACACATGACAGGTATTTGAGGTTTGAACAAGGCTGACACATTTGAGCTCACTTGGACTCTCTCATTAGGCCTAAACTTTCTCTTGTTCATACAGAAGTCCTTAAGATATTTAGCATAGGCCAGAACTCTTTTCACTAAATCAAGCAAGGGAACGTTGACTTCTACTTTTCCAAATAGATCAATTATATCCTTTTCATGCTTAATTTCAGTCATACGTTTTCTCATTAAATATGAATTTGGAAAAGGAAGGTCTTGAAGATTTACCTCCTTACCTTGGCCATCTTGCTTGCTTGATTTGCCATGCTCAGCTCTTTCCTTGGAACTCTCTGAAGTAGCCTCCTTGTTCTTTGATGCCAATTTCCTTTCTTTTAATAACGACTCTTCCTTGACACTTTCGGATTTCTTGATTCTTTCCTTCGGTAGAGGTGCTTCTTCACCCTCAATCTCCTTGTCCTATGCTTCCTCTTCTTAATTATCAAACCTCACTTGTTTCCCGCTTTGGAGAGCAATTGTGATTAGGCTTTTTGGATTCATCACAGTGTTAGAAGGAATTGTTCCACTGCTTCGTGCTTGGTTTTCACTCATGTTGTTCAACAACTGAGTGACATATGAATTGATAATTTTTTGCTTTGGTCTCCCATTTTTCCATTTTCTTCTCCAAGCTTTAAACCGAGCAGCAGTTTTAGAGAAATCCTATTGAATGAGATTTGTTATGGCGTTGAATTGATTATTGTTCGAATTCCTTTCCTCCTTCATCAAAGTCATCATATTGTGAAGCAGTTGATTGGTGTCCTCCTTGGCTGGGACAATCAGAGCTCGTTGTTGGTTGGGGAACTGGTTAGTGGAAGTACCAACTCCTCCTCCTTGTTGAAATCTATTAGGAGCTATACCCTCTTCATTTCTCCAACTAAATCTAAGACTATCCTTCCATCCCTCATTGTAAGTGTTGGAGTAAGGTCCCAGTTTTGGTTTGTCCTTCTTGGGTACACTGCTGACACCTCCTCATACCGTCTTGGGCATACACTAGATATGTGCATAACCGACCAAAAGTATCGGGTTCTTTAATTTAGCAGTGATGAAAGATAATTGAGATGTAATTCTATTTTCCAATGAGTCCACCTTCAACTCTAAACTCTCCATTCTCTTAGTTTGAGATGTTGAAGCTCCTAGTTCATGCACTCCTCTGGAATCTCTCACACTATACTGTTGATGATTCAGGGCCATCTTCTTTATCAAATCCCATGCTTCCGAGGTCGTAAGATCAATCAAAGATCCTCCTGATGCCACATCCAACATGCTTTTCTCTTGACTTTTCAACCCATCATAAAAATTGTACTAACTACTCATAGGAATTTGATGATGGGGGCATCTTGATAGAAGATTTTGGAAGCGATTCCAATAATAGTAAAGAAACTTATTGTAATCTTGGCGAGCTGAATAAATCTCCTTCCTCATTGGTGAAGTTCTTAAGGTTAGAAAATTTTTCTCTAAGAAGGCTTTCCTCAAATTAGCCCAGCTGTCTAAAGCATTTGCCACATGCCTCTGGAGACTCATGTACCATTCCTGTGCTTTTCCTTCTAGGGACAAATGAAAAACTTTCCACAGAACTTGATTTGGTTTCATACTCTGACAGATTATAGACAGGGATTGTAGATGCATATAGGGATCCTGTCTTGCCAAGTCATGAAATTTAGGAAGGGAATTAATCAATAATCCTTTCACTTCAAAATTAACATCAAAATTAGGGTAAGCAGCAGTAAATGGATCATAGTTCACATCAGAAATTATTGCTTCCCTAATAGTTCTACGTTTTTTATTCCCATTATTCTCTCTGACTCTCCCATGCTAACCATTTCCTCCATTATCTCCATTTCTAGGTTAGTTTGCATGAAAGTTGGGATTTTGTAGGAAAGCGGGGTTCTCAGCTATGATCACTCTCTCTCTCGACTCACTTCCACTAGTTGGTTGGCCTAATTCCTCTTCTTCAACTACCCTACTTCTCTCTTGTTCTTTCCTCTCTTTCCTAATCTTCCTTAAGTGTCTCTTGATTTCAGGTTGGAAAGGAACAAGCCTAGTTCTACGGGGCATGCACAGAAACAAATTCAAATAAAAGGAATTGTAACAAAATTGACTCATAAGCACAAAAAATCAAATAAAAGGTGAAATGTGAAGGATGCAAGTGTATGGAATGTAAAAGTATGTATATAGATGTGTATGTATGGAAAAATGCTAAGTATGGAAAATGAAAGTATGAAAGTATGCTCTTTTGGGTTTTCAAAATGTACTCTATGTAATGAGAAATTAAAAACCTATACTATTGACAAGTGTGAAAAATTAAACTATCCAAAATGAAATGTAAAAGAAAAGGTTCCTATTATCAACGACAGTTGAAAATGATAACGACTAACCTAAAGAAAACCAATTGCTTGGTTCCCTCGCAACGACGCCATTTTGATTGGCTCTCGTTTGATCTTTAGATTAATCCCTTAGGAACCGAAGCAAAAAATTTAATTCCAAGGATTGCAATATAGGATGCAACATCGGGTCGACTCACTTAATCGGAACCTAGCGCAAATGATCTAAGTTAGCCTAATTGTCAAGTTGAAAAAAAGGGGGGTTTTGGATCATTGGTAAAAACTTAACTAAATTAACTAATTAAAGGAAAAGTATGTAAAAGTATTCTTTTGGATTTTTGGGAAACAAAATTAAAACTGAAATAATGATCAAATTGATAAAATCCTCTTAAAAACAAGCTTTGGCAATCATAGTTCAAAACAAATCTTTTTGGGAGCAAAAACCACTAAGTTTCTGAATGATGAACCTTAAAGAACTCTTTAAGTCTAAGGTTTTTATCAATGAACTCCATTTATCAAAACCTTGTTAAATGCATCTTAGTGTGTGTTAATGGATGAGTTAATGCAAGTGGTAAATATGGATCAAACTTAATCTCAATATCAAACACAACTAGGAAGATAAAAGAGAGTTAACACAATCACCATAAAGACATATATGAAACTTCATATATTAAGCATCCAAGTTCTATATAAACGAATCCATAACACAAAACATTGTTCAACACTTGATTAAACTCTAACCAAACAAATCTAACTACAAGGAAATAAACCCCAACTTAAAAGTTCATAATAATGTAGTTAAATATGGCAATGTAAAATAACTCCCTTTTAAAACCCATCGAACTCAAGCCATCGTTACATCTTCAAGAGGAGATGGTGATTTAGCCGAGCATAACTTCAGGAATCCTCATTATCGTACGAACTCCGATGGCACCCATGGCAGCAGCAACGGCAGACGATGAAGTTGACAATGAAAGGTGGACGGAGTTGGTGGATGAAGGTCGAGAGTGAGGGAAATATGAATGTAGGTGTGTGTGTCAACCGAGGTGTGTATATGTTGTCTCTGCTTATTGACCGATCTTATAACCTAATTTGGTAGGTTTTTTTATTAGATGGATGCGGGTCGGATTGAACAGTGAGAGAATTTTCTAAATTTAGTCTAGGTTTCTGACAGTTCGCTGCGACGACGGGCAAGTTTTGCCGCAGCGGACACTTGCTGGATCCTTCGCTGCGACAAGCTTTTCCTTCATGTTTCCCCACGGCGGCAGGCCTGGTTTGCCACAGCGAACATCTTATATCTCACATCCTCATGTTGACTCCATTTCAACCCATTGACTCCTTTTTCCTTGACGCTCCTACAATCAAATATAGTAATTTGCAGTATCGATTATCCCTAGAAAATTATAATGCAATTAATGTCAATTTGTAGCAATTTTTACTATCAAACTACATAAAATATAAGCACACACTCAAGGACTACTTTAAACGCAAAATCAAGAATTAAAAGTCAAAACGTATATTAAAAATCATGAAAGTGTCGCCAATTTATATGATAAACTTGGGCTCAATCAAACTCCAAATTCTTTTTTAACTCCATACTAGTTATAAGAAACATTAACATTGCCTTAATCTTGATGGATATAAATGGAAAATTAAGCAAAGCTCAAGTAAGGATAGGGAATATTGCATTTAACTACTTTAAGAATCTTATGGAGAAAAGCTCTACCAAATCTCTATCTATAGCTAATCTATCTTATTTCATTAATTCTTTTGTTGATTAAATCACAAAAGATAACTTATGCTTGCCTTTCACAAATTAGGAAAATAAAAAAAAAATTATTTTATCTTAATCCTAATAAATCACTAAGGCCAAATGGTTACAATGCTTTCCTCTTTCAAAACATATAGGATCAGATTGGAGGATTGGTTATAGATACAGTTCAAGAATTTTTCTCTTATAAAAAACAATTAAAGAAGCTCAATAGTACTCATATATGCCTTGTCCTTAAGAAGAGAAACCGCAATACAACCGAAAATTGTTTCCCAATATCATGTTATAATATAGTGTACAAGGTAACCTCTAAACTCTTGACAAGTAGATTAAAGGTTACATTCCTTCGTATAATCAGTCCCAGTTAAAGTGCTTTTATAACAGGTAGAACAACTAATGAAAAATATTATGTTGGTACAATAATTATTTAAAGGACTATGACACTAAAGTTTCTATATAGATTTGTTCCTTAAAAATAGAATTTTCTAAGGCCCTTAAATATGTGGATTGGAATTTTATCTTTAATAGTATGATGGCCTTTGGATTACTTACCACATTTATTAACTGGATCAAAGCTTGTGTTACCATTACCTCCCTTAGTGTATATGTGAATGGCTTGCCTTCTAAGTTTTCCCATAGTTATAAGGGATTAAGACAAAGGGAACCCATGTCCCTTTGCCTTTTCACCATTGTTGTGGAAATTCTCATAGGACTAATTAATTAGATGATAAATGTGTATAGATCTTGCAAGTTTCAATATAAGTATAAGGATAGGATTAATAATTTAGCTTTTGCAAATGATCTAATGTTATTTGGTGGTGTGAATCCTATCTCTTTGTCACTATTGATTAACTACCTTAATTAGTTTTCTAAAATTTCTGGCACTGTTAATATTGAGAAAAGCAAGATCTTACAATATTCCCAATATAGCTATTTTAAGCACTATTTATAGCCTTAACATCCACTAAGCTCCTTTTAAATACTTAGGTGAACCTATAACCATGAAGAAAACAAAGTATGTAGATTGTTTACCTTTAATTGAATCTGTTAAAGCTAGAATAAATTCTTAGCAAATCATATTACTCTTTAGTGTTGGTAAGTGGCAATTAATTTCTTCTATAACATTCAAATTTATTGGTGCTCATCTTTTGTAACACCCAAATACCCCTTAAGATGATATATGGATGTCAAACAAAACATACCTAAAACATACCAAGATATTCCAGAAATTCCTTGAAAATAAGGCAACATACTTCACATTCATCGGTTGTTGACATAAATAAACAAAATATAATAGACACATTGTATTTATCAAATATATGTAACACCCCACTCTTATTGGACACATACTTGACATCCTGAAGGATATCTGAGTATGTACCCCAAAAGGGTGGCATGCTAGAGCTGCCATGTCACTAACTTAATCATGGCATCATCATTCAAAGAATAAATATCATAATATTTAAAAACCCAAAATTTCTCATTTCATTTCATAAAAATCAAATATCCATTATAACTTTACAAAACATCCATGTATGTACATTATCAAAACCAATCAGAGTTACATCTCTATGTTCAAAACAAGTTACATAATGAGGAATTATACAAAAGTTCTAAACTAGATCCTTCAATCTTAGTTAACTGACCTTTGAGCATGTTTTCAACCCAAAATTAGTGCTAGCTCTCTTCAAATTTGACTTAGAAGCTATATAGTCTATCTTGAACCTGAAATGTGAACGTTGCAATTTTGGTGAGTTTTGCAAACTCAGTGAGTTAACCATCGTCGATGGTTCACTCAAATCATATAACACGTCAACATATACATTCACATAATTAACATCATTTCAATTATCATCATGTAGCATCATCTTTCACCTTGTTCACAATTTTCACATTCTCATTTAACACAATTCAATAATACATTTCAATCATTTAAACATACGTATTAAATTATAATCAATGCTCATGAGACTCATTTCTGATTATTATATTGTTGTGACCGAGTGCCTATAACTGTTTCATATCCATTATGGATACTGGGCTCATTGATAATTGCCCCTTATCCGTTGGGGATACAAGGGTCATTATACATAGCAAGCCTTTGGCTTTTAATCGCATTATGAGCTTTAAGCTCTTTTTTAGTAGCTATTCAAGTCACAACTACCATTATCTTTTCATGTATTCATGTAATGAAATGCATCACATATATCCGGTCAATCAAAAGTGTTCAATATTACACAGTCATATTCACAATCGCATTCTTATTCACATTTATCATCAGACCTTAGTTCGACATTCAACAGTTATGTTGAGTACACATATTTCTGTCAGATTCACATACAAGGAGCACTTCTAATATCTCATTCATGCATCAAACACCTTAAAAATTCTATGTTCGGAATCAACACAATCACATTCATAAATTAATTCAGTACAACATTTTTAAAAAAATTATTAAGTAAGACCATCTAGGTTACTCACAGTTTGCTCCAGATAGCTATTACTTCGAAGTCTAGGCAACGTACGAATGTTGACACTCTAAATGCTCATCTATATCATGCAACATACATTTACGTATATCACAAATTTGCAAAATTATGTAAGTACTCATTTATGCATATATGTATATATATGGATTATGTACAATGCATGCTCAATGACAATCTTGGGTATTTTTCCTTTATTTTCATCTCATGATCATTCACACTTTGAAACTCGTATATACCTAATTTGAACTTAGGTTTACACCTCAATATTACAAACTCATTCTAAGATCATCACATAATTGATCATTCCATCTTTTTCTCAAAACGGATTTTTCAGTTCAAAATTTTCACGATCATTATGAAAAGGAAATGGAGGTATTTAGGCATCACCTTCTTCTAAAATAATGTTCCCATATATCTTAAGTTTGTAATGACACTAAATTCTCACAATTTGGTGTAGTTGTAACAGCCCAGACTACCCGCTTACAAATATTGTCCTCTTTGGGCCTTTTTAAGTGGCTCGTGGTCCACACCCATTGGGCCTTTTTAAGTGGCTCGTAGTCCACACCCTTTGGGCCTTTTTAAGTGGCTCGTGGTCCACACCCTCACGGTTTTATTTTTCCACAGAACTTCCCAGGAGGTTACCCATCCTGAGATTGCTCTGGCCCTAGCACGTTTAACTTCGGAGTTCTGATGGGATCCGGTGCGTTAGGGCATGGAAAACGCGTCTGCAAGGGGAAGATATCCACACCCTTATAAGGGGTGCTTCGTTCTCCTTCCCAACTGATGTGGGATCTTACAAATAGCTTTTCAAAATTTGTGTAACTTGTTTAGATATCACATTATAGCCTTCAAACATGATTTCAACTTCAGCACTCAAAGTCAAATGAGTTGGAAATTAGATATTCTTTGTTGTCTTGTCAAGTGTTTACATACCTTGTGATTTTGTAAACATTCTAGTTTGTAATTATTGGTTGTGATCAAACATGTTGTACCTTTATTCGTCTTTATTAATTCAATTTTTATTTTCAAAAAATATTTTGATAAAGACAATATTGTTTATTCAATTGATATGATTGGCATTTTAGTAACTGACATATTTGAACTTAAAGGGGGATACAAATTGGATGTTGTCAGCTTTAAACATTTTGAGGAACTTTGAGTAATGATTTGTAGGAAATTGTTACAACACCAAATGATCTTTGAAGTTATAATTGTCAGCTAAGGTTTCCTATATTTCATTACCAATTTCTAATAAAATAACATTGTCGTTTGTTTTGTAAGCATCCATTCTATATCTAAAGCCTCTCCCTAGTCACTTAAAATATGTCTTCTTATGCAAAAAAGAGACACTACCACTAATCATCTCCAATAAGCTAAGTGTAACACAAAAGGAGAAACTTATGTAACTCCTTAAGGACAACTAGATAGCTACTGACTAGGTAATTGTAGAAATTAAAGGAATTAACGTATCTATAAATTTTCATTACATTCTTTGCAAGAAGGAAGCAAACCTAGCCATCAACCATAAAAAAGACTAAACCCACTAATGATGGACATAGTACAAAGGAAGCCCTTCAACTTATTGAATTAGGAGTGATTTATCCTATTTTGAATGGCAATTGAGTGCAAAGGAAAAGTTAGCATGCCTTAATTATAATTATAAAGCATTAGAGATTTTTTAATAGAAATCATCCTTAGAGGCATGATAAGATATCATTAAATGGTGATATAAAGTTGGGAGAATCACCAATTCTTTTGTGGGACATGATGTTGGAGCTTATTAATAGGTATCATAATATTTTTAGGAAAACAAATAAGCAAAAAAGAAAAAGATAATCCTTAAGGTATAAGATCTATATTTTCTTAATTACCGTACTGGAAACATAATAGGTGCCAGCATAATCTTGATGTAATGCATATTAAGAAAACTGTATATAAGACTATTTTTGGAGCTTTGTCAGAGATTCTGCGTAAGTCAAAAGATCATATTAATACATGGTTTGATTTCACAGAAATAGGGATTATAAATGATCTACAACCTATCAAAGTAAATGATTTTTATATATCACTATCTCAAACTTAATTTTACACAATCCCAAAAAGAAAACTTTTGTTAAATTTTGAAGAATATGAAACTACTATAAAATTGCACATCAAATATTGCACGATATGTGAATGTAACTAAGAGAAAAATATCAGGATACAAAAGACATGATACTCATATTATTATGCCAAACTTACTCTAATTTACTGTCAGGAAAACAATATAAAAAAAGTCATAGTTTTTTAAATAAGTCGGGTGCTTTTTTTCAAAAGGTTGTGTAGTATATTCATTAAGCCAAGGGATCTTGAACATCTTGAAAAGGAAATCATGGAAGTACTATATCAACTTGACACAAACTTTCTACCTTTTTTTGAAATTATGGTCCATTTGCCTATTCACTTTCTAAAAAAATCAAATATATATGGCCATTGCATATATACTTTATTGAAAGGCATTTAGGGGGGTGGGTGTTTAAAATATATCTTTATAATAAAATCCAAATAGAAGGTTCTATAGCTGAAATACATTTCAGAAGGTTAAAAAGATGTGTTCATAATAAAAGCCAAATAGAAGGGGCTATAGGTGAAAGATACTTAACTGGAGAGTGTGCAATTTTTTATATTGATGTGCATCATTAGGTGAGAAAAACTATAATAGGTATATGGATGACAATGACACAATGACAATACAAATCTTATTGAAGTGTATCTTAATTTTTCCTAAAAGTTGGGTATCTTATTAGAGGGAAATGGCAAAGGAAAGACAAAGCAGGCAATTTAGGTTAAATACATTAAATCAAGCTCATCAATATATTCTATTTAATTCATAACAAAGAATTTAAGAAGTGCATTAGATAAGATAAAAATATATTTTTAGGGATCATTACAATTAAAAAGAGACAAACAATAAAAGAAGTCAACAGGTAAGGGCATAAGATCATTGTAATGAGTTTCCCTAATGGTTTTAAGATAAGGTGATAGCTTGTAATGACTCCTTAAGTCATATTTACTGGTTGTGAAAGACCTAACACTATGACAAAGAAACAGTTAGGTTATGTTATTAATGGATACAAGTTTATAACTAAAAAGTAGGATGTAAGGTGTAAGAGGCAAAAAAAAAAAAAATAGAGTGTCTTCGACAATGTTAACTTTGACTTTTGTAAGTTAGAGAAACCAAATTTCAACACTTAGAAATGTGAATTTCTAAGATGCAAGAGAAGAAATTATTAAAGTGGATTATTAGGGTAGTTTAGTGTAGTGTTGTTCAAATGATGGTGATATCAAAAGGAGAAAGATGATTATGAGTTACGCAAGTAAACTTTAAAAAGTTATGTTATATGGAGAATCTTTTTATATTGGCCAACCAAGTACATCAAGTATTTTATATAGCTGATTATTTTAAGGAAGGTTGTAATTATGTGGAGAAGAAGGTAGCTAGGTATTTTTTTAATGTATCTATAGATAACAATGAAAATCTTTTTTTAAAAAGACAATGAAAATGTTAAAGAAACATATTGGGGAGAACCAAAAGATTAGGTCATTAATTTTTTAGAAATAATGGTGACATGGATCTTAATTAAGTTAAAAAAAGATTTTTCTGTAGACACGATTGGTATACCTCTAAATATCTTAAATATAAAAAAAATGACAATGATGAAGAAGATTTAGACTTTGATGACATTGACTGTGATTGGATGGATACTGATCAGTAATTTATTATAAAAGGTATTTAGTTATTTTTTCCTTTTCTATTAAAAATTTTAATTATCTTCCTATATGTTTAAATAAAATTTACTGATCTAAATATGTAAACATAGTTATTAATAGCAATATTCTTTATTGATATAGGTCTTTATAATTAAAAAATAGAACAAGCAAACATATATAACCAAGTTTGTTGCACCAAAGTCTACATAAAATTTTCAAGGAAGCAATGAAAAAAGATTTATTCTTATGAACTAAAAGATTCACCTAACCTGTCATATAAAGAGTAAGAATAATAAAGGATAGTGAAGAATAATGTCAAATCATTAAACAAAACACAACAATAATAATTCCAACTGTTGTCCATGAAGAAGTACATGTTTTCTCATTTGTTTTGACATTATTTATATGATTATTCTATTGTTAAATTTGGTTTGCACATAATAGCCATTGTAACAATTATTTTTAGTCCTCTTTATATTATGAATGTATTTTTATTATTACTATAAATAAATAAACTTATAATATATTCCTATTTTATTCCATGGTTTTAATTGTACAAGTTTGAATAAAAAAGGAAGCACCAATCCTTTAAGAAAAATGGTAGACCACAACCTTTATATCCATCAGCTAGTGTTATCGACTTTTAAAGGTTAAAAAATAATAGAAACCTATTGAGGAACAATTGCAAATGGAATAAGTAAGTTGAGGAGATAAACCGCATGAAAATGTATTGGAAAGCCAAGCAGGGAAACGATTGTTCAAAAAGAGTCAGCTTCTTTAAAATGGAAAGAATTACTAACTAAAATTATGGAACAATAATAAAAATCACATCAAAATATAGTAAAAGGGTAAGCTTCTATTGTTCACCTAAAAATGAATGCAAAAAAAATGGAAATAATATAAGTATAGATGTGAAAGAAATTGTTACTACTTAATACAAAGTTAATCATATATTATGATTTCTCTATTGTATACTAATAGTGTTTTGGCTATATAATTTGTGAAGAAGAAGGAGAAAGGTCCAACTTTGCTTAAGGAGGTTCATATAAGTTCCACGTAACAACGTAAACTAATTTTTTTAATGTTGTTAATCAGGCAATTAGTCTTACTAAGAAGACATTTATTGGTTTTACACTTTTATAGGTATTGTGGCTCTCAAAAAATATTGCACCTCTAAATCATGTCAATTGGTGTAAGATTCCCCAATAACCTATTTGAGAATATGTTAATGTAAGAAACCATCATATTAGTACTTCTTTAAGTTTGATTTATGAAATTTAAATGAACGTGTATAATATTATAGAAAAGATATATTCTACTATTAGAAGGTAAAGAATGGACTTTGAAGACGGTTGGACATGCATGAAGAAGTTATAAGTCTAAGGTGAAGCAGAAGGTTTTCAAACAGTATATGGGAGAGGCAGAAAGAATGGCCTGTTGGACTCCACACCCTACCCGTAGGTGTTTGGGAGTTATACCCCGGCGTGTGTTTGCGGGTTATACCGTGGCATCCAACACAAATCGGTATTGTCCTCTTTGGCCACGATTCGAACTCGTGACGTCAAGGTTTTGTTGCTTTTACAAGCACGCCTCTTACCGATTTGTAGAAAAAGTGTGAAGAGATTTGAAGAGGCGTGCTTGTAGAGTAAAGAGAAAAAGTGTGAAATTTTGTAGAATTAAGAAAATTTTGACTTTTTGGAGTACTAAAGTTGACTTTTTGATTTAGGCATAATTTGAGAAAATGATCTACATGAAACTTGTAGTGTCTGTTAAAAGCTTTCT
>JAOTAZ010000002.1:30531948-30543298 GCA_025629785.1 Erythroxylum oxycarpum | reverse complement strand
GAGATGACAAGTTTCCTCTACCAAAGATTTAATGGATAATCACTTATAATAGGTTAATTTGTCAAAATTGTGAGATAGTGATACCCTAAACATTATATATATAATATAATTTACCAGAAAATAAAGTCCTGAAAAATAAAACAGAAAACTTGAACGAGAGATCGCAAATTGGGGAGACGCCGCAAGGATAAGATTGTAGATTATTAAACAGAAGTTGATAGGAGATTAAAATGTATTTCATTCCTTCCATCCATTTAAATCTAACAATGACAGACCACAACACCTCATTTTTGTGTTATTTCGTTATTACCTTAGTTTACATACCCCTCTTTAAGCTATCAGTGTGAGTAACATTTCATTTTCTCGAGAGTTTCAACTCTCGATAGCTATCGAACAGAAAAGGTGTTGGTATTAATAGCTAGATGTGATTATGTTGGCAACTTCAGAAAGTAGTTACCTTAAACAAAACGAAGACAAGTAAGCATACTAGAAGAAAACACAAACACCAAATTGAGAGGCATAATAATAATAATAATAAGCCCCTCCTCTTTTATCATTTACAGTTTGGTAACACAAGGTGTTCTATAGATCTGCCGTCTTTTAGTATTACTGTGTCAGACTATCAACTCTACACGTCTATCTCTCTATACAATGAAATTGAAGCTATTAAGTAGAACTACAAAAACAAAAGAATAAAAAATATGTAAATCATCTTTGTGAACAAAAAGCCTAATTCCCTGTGTTAAACCCCTTTTGTGAACAAGTCAGGCAAGATTTCGTATACAAGCTGCGCCAACAACAGACAGCCAACGGTCTAGATGCATACATCAGCCGCTGAAAAAATTTCCTACAGATCATCTGGTGTAAGTCAAGAAAAAAAAATCTGTCAATCATTGTATTCACATATTAAAGAGGTAGTGCAAGTCTTCCACTGTTAATCGAGTCTGCTGACCACCAGTTTCATCCTCTCCAAATGCATGTGATACCATCTCTCTCTTCTTTTGCTGCAAAAGTACTAACAATTTTAGATCCTGGAGAAAACTTGCACCAAAACTTCAGAGAACCAGCTAGGTGATGTAAATTCTGTTATGGTCTTCTACTAACAAGTTAATCCCATTTTACTATTTACTGTATTTCAATAACAAAATATAGTCAGCATTTGTACAATCAATAAAGATCTGCTTTGAATACAGACAGACATTCTCTCGTATCTTCTGAAAGCCAACACAATGATTCATACTGGAGACACCTAAAACTATCGTTGTGAAAACAAGTAGCCAAAAGGTTACATTCTATACCAGACTGAAGTACTTTAAACTTGGAGCCTATTACAGTACAAACTCCTATTACAATGATTAATTCAGCAACTAAGTCAACAAAATTGATTAAACAATCAAAGTTAGCAGTAATCTCCTGTGCCTCATGAATTCAAAAAACTTCTCAATGAAGCAAATACAGCACAACGACAGTAGTACCTGTAGAGCTAGAATACGATCTTCAACAGTGTCTTTTACAGTTAATCTCAACACAGTAACAGGACGTGTCTGACCAATTCGATGAGCCCTATCAATTGCCTGATCTTCTGTTGTTGGATTCCACCAAAGATCTAACAGAAGAACACGGCAGGCTGCAACCATGTTCAGTCCAAGACTAGCAGCTTTCAAAGACATAATCATAACAGACACCTAGAAAGCAGAAGTATAAAATGTAAGGGAGCAGCCAATAACACTTTCTCATGCAATATAAAATGCAACCAGCCATTAACACCTGAGAAGGTAGATAAAGTAAAATCAACAGAAGACTATTCAAATAACAACAAACCTCTGGCAGCGTATTGAAATCTTTCACTGCTTTATCTCTTGCAACAACGGACATTGTACCATCAAGTCTTCTGTACTGAATAAAAGAAGATTTAAGACGAGCTTCAAGCAAATCCAACATCCTTGTCCACTGTGAAAACACTATAGCTTTCTCCCCAAGTGGCTTAGTTAAATTGCTTTCCACTAGCAAACTTTTTTTATCAGTACAATGACCACTAGAATTTTCCAAAACAAACAAGTTTGGATGAGTTGACACAATTTCATCAGATGAGTTTTCAGAAGTACTGGTTGCAGATATATAATTCTGTGCCCTAGTCAGTGACTGCAGGACTTCGATTGCAGCCTTTATTTTTGAAGAATCACAGACAGAACCCTCACTATAAGATTTGAACAACTCAGCAGACTTAGAACTAGAACCATCTTGATCTGGATGGTTAGCGAGAGAACTGCTCAAGATGGCTTTGGAAAACACAGAAGACATACTTAACCGCTCTTTGCAGTTTGAGACAGGACACTGGTTGTCATCGCCAGTGAGATGTTCACAGATACATTGATTGCAAAATACATGACTGCATGTTGTTACAGCTGCATCTTCAGGTGGATCCTAAAAGTGAAAAAGTTATTATCAGTAACAAACAAAAAGTAGACTCATCAAAATAAAATGCAGATAGAGGACAATGTATAAGTTTCGAAACAAAGAGAGAAAAGAAACGTTGGAAAAAAGGAAGACTTCTTTACACCAAAACTAAGAACCAACAAAATGTTTCCATAAATTTTCATATCTATGTTGTAATTACTCATAATAGCATCTCAAATACCCAAATCCACAATCACTTTATGTTATCAGGATACAAAACCAGAAACTTATGCATAACTCTGCAAGTCGAGTGAAAAAAAGATATGCAAAAAAGTTAAGTGAAAATCCATTAGATCCTTCATCATACTCACTCCCAATCCCTTCGCCCACTTGTTTAACTGTACTGTCACATAGAATATGGCACCAGCTCCTTAGCAACAGAGACAGCAAATCCAGGAAAAAGCACAATTTATGTTCAAAGAGGAAATTTCCGCATCTAATTTTTTATGGTGATGTTCAACTTTTATGCACAAGTATTCTGTTCAAAAAGAACTTGACAAGACTCATATAGACATAAACTAGTCTAGGGCTCGAATAGGATTATGATACAAGAATAGAAGTAAATTGGTCTATTGAAGTTCTGTTAAGAGAAACAAAGAACATGATGTGTGTGATCGCATACATTGCAGATGCCACAGATTGCCAAAGATCCTTCCAAACAATTAAGAAGGTGTAGTTGCTTCTCCTGAGAAAGCTTCTTTGCCATCTCTACTGATGATCTCCCAAAGGTGTTTGAGTCCAAATCCCTGACCAGAAGTGGATGATCACAAGCTTGACGTAGTCGCAATAACATCAGTAAGATGTTAACATAATTTTGCTTAACAGTTCCAGCAGCTGCATATTCCTAAGCCAAAATTATAGATGTCAAAACAACTATAATTCACACATTATACAGCATCCAATTAATAGCATTAACAATTCATAATGATTTGATCAAGCACAAAATACTAGGATTAAAAGCTTAAACAAAACAATTCATAATAAAATAATGCATATAAAATTGAAATTTTAGTGTTTAAATAATCAAGTTGATCCATACTTTAAACTGAGCACGTGAATCAGTCTCCAGTCTGGTGTAGAAATCACGCTCTTCCTCAGTAAATTCTACTTTTCTCAGTTCTATTACCTTAGGAGGCAGGGTAATAATTGGCTCACCATCAAGAAGAGTGCCTAGAGAAACATTAACAGCAGTTAAGCATATCACAGCTATAACACAACTATCATTAACCTAGCAAGAAATCCTAAATACTGAAATGTGGACTGAGTTAGAAATAAAAAGAATAATGAGAACATCAGAAAATTTGCAGCAAAGATGAAAAATTGTCTCCACTACAATCAAGCTTTAATTGCAGCCATTGATAGAATATATGGCATGAATAAAGCTTAGGAAACATTTTACTTCAAGCAGAAATCTGTTAAAACAACTACAAAGTATTGGGATTCATATTCAGGGATCTCCAAGTCTATAGAAGACGTGCAATGACTAACCTTGAAAAAATATTGCCAGTATAATAAACTGTCTTTCATTAAATGAGTATATGAAAATGACATGTAACTAACAATTGAAAATTGTAACCCGTTTTCAACTATAAAAAGAAAAAGGACCCCAGCCAAGTGAAGCTTCAACAAGCACCATAGAAACAACAGACAGCATCTAACAGTTTCAAAATCACCGAGACATAAGGTCACAGTCTTCTTGAGATGATGATCGAACACAAGCTAGTCAGCACGAATGTTTTAATATTACATGCAGATTAAATTTGACATCATCATCTATGAAATATGACAGCATTTAGACGAAACACAAGCAATCAAACCTTTGGTACGTCGAAGCATTATTGTCTTCAGAATAGCTTGCAACCTTTTATAACCTTTTACTGGATTCTTTTGAATTGGCACCTTCAATTGAGAGCAGAATTCATGGTAGGAACAGTAAGGATCATATCTGAGAAACTTGAAGTAGCTATAAAGATCATCAATTGCATTCTGGAGAGGGGTCCCAGACAAGCACCACCTGCGTTTTGCACGAAGACCCCAACAAGCTCTAGCTACTTGAGTTCTGCGATTCTTGATGCTTTGAGCCTCATCCAGGACAACCCTAAACCACGAAACCTTCGCAAGTGGTCGGGCAAGAGAATCAACCAATATACCATCTAATCCCTTCTTACTTTTGGAACCATTTTTTCCAGAACTGGGTGAATGCTTTCTTTTTTTACCGGATGAATATTCAATATGTGAAACATCATTTCTTTGATCTTCTCTTTTCTCTTCATCATCTTCACCGATCACAGGTTGTTTTGGCACTTCCATACTTACAATGGAATAGGTTGTAAGGACCACATCATATTTTGCCAGCTCAGAAGGATCCTTTGTTCGATTACTTCCATGGTACACTAGAACAGACAGATTAGCTTCACTAGAAACTTTCTTATGCAACTCATCAGCCCACTGACGCAGGACACTTGTGGGACAAACAACAAGAGTCCCAGCAGCCGGCCTTCCCTTTGATTGCCCTAAAGAATGTGTGATCTTCAAAGAACTGGATTTAACTTCACAACCCTTACTTACTTGTTTCATTCCATCAACCTCGATAATACCACCATCATCCCCATCCAAATCGAAAGTTTCAAATTTTTCTTCCTTTATAGGATTTAAATCTACTTCACGATATGGAGGTCTCTCCTTAAGAATAAGAGCAATAGTTGAAATTGTCTTTCCCAGTCCCTGAAAAGTAACAGTTCCGTAAAAAAAAAAAAAAAAAAAAGAAATATTCTCTCAAAATTTTTCATGGATTAGGTTCAACAAGAACATCCACCTGGTCATCCGCAAGAATCCCTCCCAAACAATTATAGCTCGATGTTTCCATCCTAACCATCCATGACAAAGCAATTCTCTGAAGAGGAAATCATCAATTTTGTAAGGTGAATAACCTTATCATGATCATGTTAAAAAAAAACAAGAAAGAAATATGCAACCATGGGAAGTTGAAGAGATGTCACTGCAAATAATGTCTTGCCAGTCAAGATTACTATACAATGAAATTGACATGTAAAGCTCTTTCACAGAAACTAGAACCTAACTAGTTGATTACCTATGCCAATATAATTGACAGATATGTTATTTTCTGTAATGAAATTTAACCTATTTTACTAGGGAACAGGGTTATCAAAAACCAAATTAGGATATCACAATGCAAAAACTTCAAGCATATTATGGGTGGGTGGTCCTTAAAGAGGGACATTGCCCTCAATTTGGAGTGTCAAAATTTGCCCTCAATCTCCAGCGTCAAAATTTATATACCGACTTGTATTTGAATAAGATCACACGTATATGGTGGCTGTCCCAGCCTGCTAGGCAAAACAAAATCATTATTCTAAACAACTAGCACGCAAATTTATGACAAAATCATCAAGCATACCGAGGTTAAAATACGAACCAACTGGAGCTATGTTTTCTTCTTGAAACATATGACAGAACTAAATGGCATAATCATAGTATCCTTGACATTCTATTTTCATTCATGAAACTAGAGCATCAATTTCAAATCAGTTGGGGGCTCTTTTCTCTCTGGGGAATTATTAAAAACATAAAACAATCTCATCAAATATGTGTAATTTCAACAGACAGGTCATTTCGTATATGCAACTCTCAGTCATTGCTATTATATTACGAGCATACACGTACACGTACAACATAAGGAAGGTGGCATACACGTACAACATAAGGAAGGTGGAGGAAAAAAAGTTTGCAAACCTGATGTCTCAAAAGAGATACTGTCAAAACACCCTCCGGTGGACTAGCTTCAGATTTTGGCTGAGAAAGATCCTGTCAGACAATCTAGAATCTTTAGTTTTTTATCGAAGTAACTTATACCAACTGTCCAAATGTGCATACTAGATCAAATCCTTCACTTTCACTCACTAAAAACAAATAGTGTTCCAAGATACAGTAAGTATGAGCAACCTTTTAACTTTTACTGAACAACAAAAATCATGAGAATATAAACAGCAAATTTAACACATTTAAAAGCCCAAAACCTAATCTTTGAACAATATCAGAAAACCAGAAACCATGGAGAAATATGAAACATCATGAGGCCATACAGAGACATGCCTTCACATGGTGTCACACAAATCACCACACACTAATGAGCATGCATTTCTATGGTTCAGGAGCAATCAAGCATTCCAATTATATCTCAGCTCTATTTCCAGAGACAAAAATTTCCCTTCGCCTCAAAGAATGGTGACCGAAATTATGTAAACATTTCAACACATCAGGTATAATTCCTAACTCAAGAAGCTAACCTGCAATGCAGCTTGGTATAGAACCCGTTCATCAATAATCTTTGTCCTCAAGGCTCCCACACCTGGATGATGGATGGTGTCACTGTATGCAGAATAATGGAAAGGATCAATGATCTTTCCTGGAGAAATAGATTGGTTTGAGAGAGGAGGTTGACTAATATCTTCAAGAATGCAAATTTCAGAGTCATCATCAACATGAGATTTGCTACCAAGTGAGTTACTTTGTATTGATTCAGGACTGACTCTTGAGAAATGGTTACTATCAAAGCCCTTGGATTTAACCACTTTAACTTCTTTCTCATCCTTAATATAAATGGGATGTTTGCTGGTTATCACAGATCTCTGAGAACATTGCAAACTCTGTCTTGCAGCATTTAAAGTCGCATATGTACCATCAGCAGCAGAAGTAAGAATCACATCTCGTTTCTCAGCATTTGCATGAATTACTGGCTTGTGATGAAAAATAGGCAGTGACAAAGAGGATACTGACTGTTTTGGGACATTCTCGACAAAAGAATTGTCATTCTCCCTGTAGGAATAGTCTCTGTTGAGAGCCGCTTGAACAGGAAGCCTCATCATACTCTTACTTGTAACCACCTGATCAACTTTCCTATCCTCAAGAGAAACTGATTGCTTCTCACTGATGCCTGATTTAACATGACAGAATGGCATCAGCAAATGTTCACCATCAACACGCCTATTATCAATACTAGTTTGACATTTAGCATTTTGCTCCTCTCCAGCAATGTTATCAATCATAGACATCTCTAATGCATAGTATGCATTTAGAGTTTGGGGCTCCCTTATTTCATCCTTCTCTTTATTCATAGTTGATACATGATCAAACTTGAAATCACCACAAATACTATCCTGAGGAGAACCCCCAAACAGTGAGTAATCAACATTCATGTCAAACTGCGGAAGCAGGTAATGAGAACCTAATTCATTAGTGATGGTAGAATCATGACAGAAAGTAGAACCGTTCGAAATTGCATCATATGAAGGAATATTGGCATTCATACAAGATTTATCCACATAATTGTTATCATCATTCTCAGGCACTGATACTCCATATGTGTTTTCAACCACATCACCAGGATACCCAGACTTCTCGTCCATGCTTGCCATCCAAATATCACATGAAGCACCTGCAATAATCACAGTACACAATGATGATTGTTTACATAAAAGTATCAAACTCGTGACAACAAGAAGAAAAGAACAGGTCTAATCATTAAATATGGCATGCGTACTTGTGGAATCAACTGCTCCTGCTAGATGCCTGAACAGAGTTCCAGTTTTACCCAACAAAAGATTGACATCCAAATCATCAGAGCAATTTTCTGAACCAAGGGTAGAATTTACTTCATCAAAAATAGATGCTTTAGCAGATTTATGAATCTCAGATTGTGAAACTCGAAACACATCTCCTCCTTGACCACCTTGAGATGGTGAAACCCAGTCACTAAAATCTTGACAGAGAGATGTTGCAGAGGAGGCCATACGCAATGAATCTTCCATTTTTAAACCATCAAATGCGATAGTAAAGTCTCCCGAATCTGAAGCTTCCAGGCTGTATGAGGGATAATGCTCAATAGAATGCAAAGTTTCAGCCTCTAACAATTGGGAGCCCGCTGC
Source organism: Erythroxylum oxycarpum (assembly GCA_025629785.1). NCBI lineage: Eukaryota > Viridiplantae > Streptophyta > Magnoliopsida > Malpighiales > Erythroxylaceae > Erythroxylum > Erythroxylum oxycarpum. The sequence continues at coordinate 30,534,896 of JAOTAZ010000002.1, read as the reverse complement.
AGTTTGACATCCTAAACAGAGTCAATGAAATATAAACGACCCTATTCACTGGACATCAGAGCTGAAAAGGTATATGATCCTTAGTTTAATTGAAATATAACAATTATGACTTTGTCATAAAGCAGTTACCACTATGAAGTTCCAAGTTCATATTGCCGCCAACATCAGCAGTTGACTCAACTTTCAACTTACCAGACGAAGTTTGTTCATCCTTAGTCTGCAATTCGGAAGAAAAAAAATAAACGAAACAAAATACCAATTAAAAAGCAAGCAACCATAGATCAGCCAAAGTATAGGAAAAATGCATGGATTATTTGGTCCTCACAAGCATTTCCCATCCAATAGTCAAAACAATTTTAAAAAAAATGAATGAAAGATAATAACAATGCCATGGCACATGGAACAATCACTTGCAACTGAAAACTTTCAGTGCAAGGAGTTACTAATTTTGCACCACACATAAAAGAACGCACGAGACGCTCAAAATTACGAAAGCATGTAAACCAACGAACTAGTAGTAGCAGTAGTGGGAGGATAAGAAGAAACTCACAGCAGGACCGACAAAAACCAAATTCAAAGATTGCACCAAAAATCTCGAAGTTAAACAGAATTACCTGAGAAGGATCGGAAGATTCGTTAAGTATATGAAAGAAGGTATCGAAATCCATGGACAGGTCAACGTCGTCATCAACGGCGCCGGGAATGAAACCCAAAGAATTCGTCTCCGTCATCATTATCATAAGACACAGACAAAGCACAAATCCGTGCAAACCCTAGGAATCCCAAATTCCTCCAAACCCCAATTATTCCAAACGCCCTTTTTAGACTTGAACGAATTGAAGGGCAGGAGAGGAGGGGAAATTTCAAAGGAGTTTCCGTGTTCTTATTTTCCTCTATTGTTTTTGTTATATATATAAAACAAAAACAAACATAAAGTAATAAATAAAGACTAATATTATTATATACTAATATAGATATAAAAGTAAACCAGTTTTACTTTTGCCTGGAGGTGGGGGTGCGTAGCTTAAGGAATAAAGACTTGACGCGTGAGTCTGCGCATGTGCTTGAGGAGAACTAGAACGGGTGAACGAGACAGGCTGGGGTTCTGTCTTCTTTTACAAGAGAACTCTCGCCGTACTACTTGTTTTCTCGTAGAACTAGCATCTCATTTTTTTAATTTATTTTTAATTAATAGTAATTAAATATCAATAAAATTCTAAATTTATTTACTTAACTGACAAGAAAGTGAAGGCTTCGGCTAAATCTAAATCTAAATCCCATGAATAGGAATAAAAAAATTCAAATAAATCGGCGTATCCTGCTATGTGTCGAGTACGCAGATGTCAGACATGTTTTCAGATTGGGTCGCGAAACTTCCAGGACGTTTCAGGTCCCTTTGTCAACAACCAACTGACAAGATTTTTCTTCTTTTAGTTTCAAGGGATTCCAAGCGTGTCGACAACGTTGTGAAGAACATCAGAAGCTTCCAAGTACACCATCAGTGCCCCCAACTTACATCTCACTTACCGTTAGAGACTTCTGGCAACTAATTTACCTGATGTTTCTGATTTGATGTTTCTTCTAAACGCAGATTATCATAAAAATTAATCATATTAATATTAGAAGTATTTAATTTTAAAAAAAAATGTGTGTGTTCTTTTTACTTAATCTTCCGCTTACATATGATGAGTTTATTTGATTGGAACTTTTTAATTCTCATATTTGCTCAATAATTCATGCGACTAATATACAACGAAAGCTTATTGTCACATATTTATTACGAATTTATAACTTCTCAACTAACAAATCAATGCTTTGAGTAGATTTAATATATTATACTCTTATTCATACCTCACAATTTTAATCTCTTTTGATCTTAGTTACTTCATTGAGTCTTAATTATATTCAATTATTTTACTAAGAGACATGCACCACTTTTGAATATATTTTTTATACGAGTTACTACTAAAAAATGACCATCTTATAATTTAAATTATTTCAAATGAATTTAATTTTCACTTATATAATTATCTCATAAGATCGTATCGCGCATGATCTTTTGATAGCATTTTTAAAAAGCAAATGCTAAATTTAATTCCTAATAATTAGATAAAAGTCATAAGGGTATACTACGAAGGCTCATTTAACCTCTAGAGTCTCACAATGTAAATTGAGATCTTATGACTTATATCAATCTCATTTCATGGTTGTGTTTTACACACATTGTAAGAGTCATATGCTAAAATATTAACTCCCTCTCATTTAGAGCATATGTCTATTATTAATGCAGTATCATGCAGATGCTAATTCAAGCATACTTAGTATTTAACCTGAACTCTCACTGTACTTAATACTCTTAAATTCATATCACCTAAGGCAGCATTTATAGTTTAAGTTTTTCGCTCTTGCTCTAATTTATCATCTTGATAGTAAACTTAAAATCCACCTCATCTATAGTCATCAAAAACACTAAAAATAATTGTTCGTGTGAGAGGGCTAATTTCTTATTTGTTTGACATACTCTTTGATTCATACGTAAAATATTATACAAAAACATATTTTAGAATCAAGATTACACATTGCTTATCACTTAATAAACAATATCAACACATGTTTACATTTAGTCATCATAATAAAATGAACGAACATACGTAGAGAAATGTTTATCAATTATATTTCAATATCTACATAATCCTAGTAATGTTATATGCTCAATATATGTAAGTCCATAAATTAGTTTTGTTAATAGGTTTGTCAACATATCTCGTGTAGGATGATGCATACTTTATGCTCACTTCACCCTATGCAATTATATCTTTCATATAATTATACTTAGTAGCTATATGATTTGTTTTACAATAAAATTTGAGATCTTTAAAATAAGGGGCCGTTTGGTTCCACTTCCGTTTTTCTGTTATCGTTTTTTGTTTCTGTTTCCTGTTTTTTAT
>JAOTAZ010000002.1:30506243-30522908 GCA_025629785.1 Erythroxylum oxycarpum | reverse complement strand
ATCCTTCTTGTGAAGTGAAGAATAGCCTTTGCGCAATATTTCTCGAAAAAGAGGAATCCTTTTATAATCTTCTTCCAAGGTGAAGAGAAACTCAATAATATAACACCCCAACCAAATATTACAACTCAAAATACCTTATTTTATCACTCCATAACTCTAAAGAGGCTCAATCACACAAATATGAGACAATGACACTCAAATGATTAAAAAAATACTTAAAAATGTGTGTAAAATGCATCCAAATTTTCTTAATGCTAAAATAAATAAGAAATTACTATCTATAGTGTTTTATGACCTTACTAGCTATTGAAGCATAAAACTATCCATTAAAACGGCTAATTGTAGCATACTAGTCAACTAGTATAGCATATTAGTCCAACAGTATACATTGAATGCACCAATTTACTAGTTGTTAAGACACTAGTTAACCATTAGGTAAATTGATTGATTGATATGAAACATTAATCAACCAATACATTAACCAATGTTACAATAAATCTAAGGCAAAGAAGGTGGTTAGAATTGTTGAAGGATGACTTGATGATAGACTACCACCAGGAGAAAGCTAATGTAGTAGCAGATGCATTGAGTAGAAAATCTACTATGGCACACATGGAGACAATATACCTTCCTTTGTTGAAGGAATTAGCCAAGCTCAAGGTGATATTGAGGCAAGTCGAATCTGGTTGTATATTGCCTAATTTTAGAATAAGGTCAGTGTTGAATAAGAACATAAAGGAATTGTAGGAGTGAGATGAGTACTTGAGCAAGCTCAAAGAAGAAATTAAAAATGGTAAGTCCTCTAAATTAGATATAAGAGAAGATGGATTGATGGTGGTAGGCAACAGATTATGTATTCCAGACATGCAAGAGTTGAAGGATGAAATTCTTGATGAGGCACACAATGCTCCATATGCAATGCACTCAGGGAGTACAAGAATGTATAGAAATTTAAGAGATCACTTATGGTGGAGAGGAATGAAGAAAGATGTTGCAGAGTATGCTAGAAAATGTTTAGTGTGCCAACAACTTAAAGCAGAACATGAAGCACCTACTGGCAAGCTTAAATGGAAGTGGGAGAACATTACAATGGATTTCTTGATGGGATTGCCAAGAACTAGCAGGAAGCATGACGATGATTGTCGATAGGCTAACCAAGTCTTAAACAAATAGATTCTTTGAATGCCTTGTCCAAGAAATACATAGATGAAATAATCAGACTTTATGGGATTCCAAGTTCTATAGTCTCAAATAGAGATCCCAGATTCTAAGAAAGCTTACAAGAGGCTTTCGGAACTAAGTTGCATTTTAGCACAACTTTCCATCCACAAATTGATGGCCAATAAGAGAGGACAATACGGACATTGAAGGCAATGTTAAGAGTTTGTGTTACGGACTTCAAAGGCTTATGGGATGTTCATCTACCTTTAATTGAGTTTGCTTACAATAATTCCTAGCACTCAAAAATTCAAATGGCACCTTATGAAACCTTGTATGGTAGGAGGTGTAGAACTCCTATTTGTTGGGATGAGGAATGTGAAAGGGGACTTTTAGGACCTGAGTTGGTATAAGCTACAGTTGACAAGATTAAATTGGTGAAGCAGAGACTTAATGCAGCTCAAGATAGGATGAAGAGTTATACAGATGCCCATAAAAAGGAGATGGAATATGAAGTTGGAGACAAAGTATTTCTTCGAGCCTCTTTAGCGAAAAGAGTCTTCAGATTTGGTAAAAAAGGGCAAACTCAGTCTAAGATACATAGTCTCTTATGAGATTATTGAGAAGATTGGGCCTCTAGCCTACAAGTTAGCCCTGCCACCAGAATTATATAAGATTTACAATGTCTTCCATGTATCAATGTTAAGAAGATATGGATCAGATCTTTCACATATAGTCCAACCTTCAGAGGTTCAATTAAGGGAGGATTTGACTTATAAATAACAACTAGTAAAGATTCTAGATTCAAAGGAAAAGGTCTTGAGAAATAAAATTGTGAAGTTGGTTAAAGTCTTATGGAAGAACCATGTAAGAGAGGAGGCAACATGGGAGTCTTTGGAAGCCATGAAGGAGAAGTATCCACACTTAACTGTAGATTCAGGTAAGAATTTTGAGGACGAAATTCTTTAAGGGGAGGAGAATTGTTAGACCCCAAATTTTTTGTAAGAATTTAGTCCATTAATTTAGCAAGCATGAATAGAAATTATAATTATTAAATAGAAATGTTAAAACTAAGTTAGTGTGTAATAGACGTAAGAGAATAAAGGAACAAGTAGACATTACATTAAATGTGGAAGGGTAAACTTGGAAGGACAAAAAGTGATCTTAAATAAATGAGAAAAGAAGAGAGAAAGAGGAAGTGAAGAGTGTGTGAAGTGTGTAAGAGAAGCCAGGAAAAAAACGTAGAAAGAAAAAGGAGAAAGAAGAAGAAGGAAGAGGATTCAGCTGAGCTTTAGGTAACCATTATCTTTTCTTCTTGTTTTGGTAGAAAAAGGAACTAGAGAAAATGAGTTTCTTGTGCTGGAAATAAAGGGAGAAAGAAGAGGACCAAGAAACCCATTTTTTATTTTCATGAATTTTCATTTAGATCTTAGTTATTCTAGCCTAAATAAACCATGGGTAGATTAAGTCTAAGCTCTTTTTTTATTATTAAAGCTTTATGGATTTTCTATTTGTATATTGGTTTGAATGAAAATTTGTTTGTTTGACGAAAACCAAGAAAATACCATGCAAGAGCAAGAGGAAAGGCGAACTTAAGTTTGGATTTATAGGCAATTATATGGGTAATATGTTTATAGTTCTTGTGGATGATAGGTTAATTTCTTACTTGCTTGCATTCTTAATTGCTTGACTTGAATTATTGTAATTGTTGGAAAATGCTCTATAATATATTATTATGTTATGCCTTAAAAGATGTTACGACATTTTGTATTAATGAAAAGAGGATAAAGCATAAGAAGCATGAAAGTATGAATATATGATGAAATGAATTGAGCATCAAAATTTACTTGTGTTTGGGTAAAAAGAGATACCATTTTGTTCGTCACGTGCACATTGACTTAAAGCCTTCTCCCGGCTGCTCGCTTGTGGTACATGAGCTCCTAAGAAACGGGCTCATTTAGTTTATGGTGTAAACTTCAAATTCTCCATTTCGATCCATAGGACTCTCCAGCCATTATGTTTGTGGATTTCATTTTGATTTGTCAAGCATGATACATAATTGAGTGTTATGTTTTGATGATTAAATATACATAATATGCTTTATATGATAACATCTTTAACTATGAATCTTTTAGTTAGAACTATAGATAATTGAATTGCTAGATTAAAATAATATACAGTGGCTAATACGTTAGCCATTGATAACGAGCCACACAATCAAGCATATATATATATATTAGCCACTGAGCTTCATAACTCAACCCATTATTTTTTTCACTCCTCAGGTGTAGAGCAAGAAGATAATTTATCCTTGCAAAGCTTTGGCAAACTCCAAGATAACTACATTTTGTAATTTAATTAGTTCAACTATATTTTTGGGTAACTTTATAAACATATCAAACATGAGCATTCATTTATATTTTGTATTATGCTATTGATTTTGCTTTTGATATGTAATTAAAGCTATTTACAAACTTCTTTTTGATTAAGTAATGAGATTAAGAGTTGAAGAAGTTCCCTTTATACATGATCAGAACTATCTTCTTCGTTGGGTTGTTAATTGTTGTTGGAAATGGAATAGTATGTTGTTAGATGGCCCTGGATATAATTAAAATAAATTTTTATGCTAAGAGTCATGTATGTACATTTAGTGGTTGGTTGGATCCGTCTCTTTTGGTTTTTGAGATTGTAAAAGCTCGTAATAGGCAAAAGAAGAAGAAGGGGGAACACAGCTGTAGTACTACCTTGGACAGAAGTAGTGACTGTAATTTCCATGAATAAACTGTATTAATCTAGGAAGAATTGGACAAAGTTGTCTTCAGGAAAATTGTAGTTCATCCTTTTAACTTTCCAACGGTATATCACATGAAATTTTTTGACTTCAGATGAAAGAGATATGGTCTTTACACAATAACGTCACTGGTGCTAGTAGAGGTTGTACCGTTATCCCTGACAAAAATTGTGTCCTGATTTCAATGATTAAACTGTATTGATGTAGGCAGAATTAGACAAAGTTGTCTTCATAATAGTTGTAGCTTATCCTCTTAGTTTTCTAATGGTATAAAGTTTGTAATTTTTGGACATCATAATTGAGAGATATGATTTTTTACAAGTTTGAGTATAAGGTTTGGGGTGCACGAGGGTGATCGATGAAACTCACTAAATTAGGTAAAATGCAGGTTTTTAAGTTTCTCATTACAATTTGGAGCTTCCAACTTCTTCTCACTTGATCTTCACCCAATCCTCTCATAATGTAGCCTTGTAATAAGTACTGAGACCTGGGCCCAACATACTTTCTCTGCTCTTTCTCCGTTCTTTCTTACCAACTGACTGGTCTCTGTTCTCAGCCTCTAGCTTTTGTTTTTGCCTCCTCTTTTCTTCCCCCCTTTTTTTTTATTCTCCTTCCTTTTCTATATATCCAAGAGTCTAGGTTTAAGTTTCAATTTTAACCCTAATATCAACTTGCACATGTTCAACTAAAAAAATTAGTGCAAACATACTATCACCCCTTTGATTGTAGAAGTCATGCGCGTGACTCCCTTGTCACGTAATTTTCATGCAGCATGCAATTTCATGCAATATTCACAAATTTCTCTATTCAACATTCATGCAATTTTTACTTAATTCATCTTAAAATTGGATTAAAACATAAGAATTTGTAACCAAAATTAAGATACAAAGGCTAGCAAACACAACAGAAATTAGACACAATAGTTTGCTCGAAAGAAGGGGAAACTAAAAATTACAGGGGAATTCCCCCTTTCTTGTCCATCTTAGTTTGGAACAGTAAGTGCTTAACAACCCTCTAAAAAATTAGAAATAGGTGATTAAGGACAAGAAATCGATGCTAATAGGTCTCCATGAAACAAAAACAAAAGATCCTCTTACACTTTATGGTGATAGATATTTGGGCAATAATTGGCAGCTTTTTTTCTAATCATAGCTCACATTTCAATGGTAGGATTTTATGTTTCTATAATATTGATTGGATTGATGTTCAAATACTTACTAAATCTGATTAATTCCTACATCTCCATGCCATATGTGTAATACGAGCATTAAGTTTGTCATCACGATGGTTTATACCTCCAATTTCTAATTCCAACGTGAAAAACTATGGCTTGATCTGTAGAATCAATAGTTGAGAATTCACATCCTATAGCTCGTAGCAGGTGACTTTAATTGTTCTTTCCGCTTATCTAAAATTAAGCGTGGCAGGCAGTATAATCACCATGACATTAAAAAATTATTTAGACTATTCCTCTTGAATGTTGATTTGGTTGATATAAATAGCAAAGGCAGACTTCTCACATGGTCGAACAACTAGCAAGGTAGCCTACTAGTTTGTAAGAAGTTAGATGTAACTCTCATTAACTCTTTATGGTTGGTCTAGTTCCCAAATTCTTTTGCAAACTTCAGGGACAATCTTATGTCTGACCACTCTTTTATGCTGATTTAAAGACTTATGAATCATTGTTCTACTAGTGCCCCATTTCAATTATTTAATGGTCTTACGAGTATAGAAGGTTTCCATGAAAGAGAAAAGTGGAATGAATGCAAACAAATTGCTTTTTAAATACCTTAGAGTTGTTATCTCTTCTAAGAAGCTAAGATTCCAAAACTGTTTACTGATTCTGAAGAAATTCAAGAGGAAGATAAATGCATAGCCGAATAGAGCTCTCTCACAAGTTGGAAGGGTCTAGCTCATTATTTCAATGCTAAATAGTTTGCATACTGATTAGAGTACTAACCTTTTATAACCCAAGAAAATTAACAAAGAGATAGAAAAATGCAACAAAAACTTTCTTTAATCTGGTAAGGATAAGAGCAAAAATCAAATGGGAGAAATTATATGGGAGAAAGCCAGAAGGTGGATTACAATTTGTCTCTATATATACTATCTAAGTGGATAAAAGAATCTAGAGGCTCTTTAATGACAAAAAGGCTTTTTGGAGTAAATGGATGAATAAGTATTACCTGAATGATTCCAGTTTGTGACAAATAAGTGAAAACATAGAACATTAATGGCCTTTTATACAAATGATCAAGAAAAGACAGACTATATATCCCTTCATCAGAATTTAAGTTGGTAATGGTGAAGACACTTGGTTCTAGTTTGATAATTGGGCCATCCAAAGTCCTTTAATCTTGAGAGAAAAATTCTCTATACTCACAACTAGAAATCCAATTCAGGGTCAAGTCAAAAAGGTAATTAATCATAATTCATGGCTAGTATTTGACAGGGGTGCTAAAAGGCTATAGAACCACCTTCCCAACTACATGTTTAACCCCACAATGAATGATAAATAAATATGGTCTATTAACATAAATGGATAGTTCACCAACTCCTCCTATCTAAAGGCCCTCAGACCTTACATTCCAATCATTCCTTGAGACAACATTGTATGGAAATGCTCCTTAATGCCCAAATTTTCTTTTATCACTTGGTTAGCTACTAAAGACAGACTAAAAACTAAAGGTATGATAAAGGGATCTGATTATTAACTTTGTACATTTTACTGTCTAAAACTTGAAATTGTAAACCATCTTTTCTTTCAGTGCAATTACATAGCTACTATATGGGATATAATGCAACATGTCATGAATCTCTACTGTCTAGTTGCAGACTACGTTAACATATTAGCGTGGGCTGAAAATCAATACAAAAGATTAGGGAAAGACCAAAAATGCCTAAGCCTAAGCCTAAATTGCTAAGTATATACAGTATGGATTGAAAGGAATCGAAGGTTGTTCAAAAACTATAAAATAGAAAAGCATGCTCTTACTCACAGGATTTGTTGTTAGATTAGAGAAATCATTTTTGCTCATCAGGCTACTTAAGGCATGATTCACTCACTTATAAGAAGATGTAATCTACAACAACTTAGCTTTCTAATTTCTTGCAGCCCTAACAAATAATGGGTTGTAAAGTTTAATGTATCATGACACATCTAGTATTGCACTACCTTGTAATATTTACATTGAAGGCTTATCAATGAATTCATTTTAAATTCCATAACAAAAATTCCTCATTTTTGTTCATATTGATTGTTGTTAATTGAGTACATTGGTTATAAAAGCTTGTTAAATTTTCTAAACACTCAATTCAACCCTCTCTTTGGTGTCATTAGAGACTAACAAATACCACCTTAAACATTATTAGTATCATCTCGATCATTGTAAAAAGAATCTTTACTAATAATTTTATACTTCATTCTTTGCCTTTTTTCTTTCTCGTTCTAGTACTCTTCAAGCAAAGTTTTTTATCTACCATTTTTTTTATAATAACTAACTTTCTTATAAGACTCCACATCACTTTTAATCGCAACTAAATGTTTGATTACCCCATCTATTAAATATTTGCTACAATATGAACAAATAGTATAGTTCTTCATAACAGGAAACTAATCTTATATGAGCCCAAGTTGGATTATTGAATTTTCCTAAGGAGTTAGAATTATTGCAAATACTTGATTTTTTCTCTATTTATCAACAAAAATAAATAAAGATGTATGTAAAAAAAACAATATAAAAAAAGGCTTTTGTAGATGAAAGAAATAAAACTCTGATTTAAACTGTTGAATAGAGAAATCTCTGTATGTATATAATTTTAATGTCTAATAGATCAATAAATCAATTACATTATTTGAAACTTATAATGAGTTTAGGATGTCCACCTATAACTACATTACTTAGCTATAAAAGTTTAAAAGTCTGTTATGAAAAGATTGACCATCTACAAATACTTAACAAATAAAATTCATAAAGCTAATTTATTGGGAATGTTGCTATAATATTCATAAAATGATATGTCGAGATAGATTTTTTACTAATGTAGATGAAAGAATTTGTATTTGGACATATTAAAAAGTTAAATGAACATTTTAGAGAAAACTAACAAATTATATAAAGGAATATTAAAAACATGCAATATATAGTTTCTTGTATTTTGCATCTTTTCTTTGAACAATGCACATTACAGAAATGTTTTTATTATAAAAAATAAAAGGAAAAGATCGTTACTTAACCTTTCCAGTTATGTCAAGTATACCCTTGTCATTCTAATAGTCATATCAAACTAATAGTCTTGCGCATCTCCATTCGTAGCTTTGCACGTCCCTTTGGCGACGTTATGGACTCCCTAGCTCCAGAGGGACACTTGGCTAAAAAAGGACGCACACGCAAAAGGGAAGACAATCCCCCTCCATCCAAACTCTCCTACAGTGCGGCAGTGGTAGCGGTTGCGGTGGAGGATGTAGCGACTGTGTTAGAGGCATGGCCGGAGGATAAACCAGTAGTCGTTGAAGATGGCGATATCATGCCATCATCAGGGGAGCTCAGCGGTAGCATGTTGCTCTCCCAAAATTTGAAAGCTAAGTTAGATAAGTAATGGGAACTAACAATCATGGTGAAACTTCTGGGGAGAAGGGTGGGTTATCGCGTTTTGAGCAACCGACTTCATAACCTTTGGCAACTGAGAGGTCCCATGAAAATCGTGGATATGGACCACGATTTTTTCCTGGTGAAATTCGTAGAGGAAGATGACTACTTGAATGTGCTCACGAATGGTCCTTGGGTGATCTTTGGTCAGGCTCTTTCAGTCCAAAGATGGCTCCACTCCATCTGTTATGTGCATGCTGAGCTAACTCGAGCAGTGGTTTGGGTTTGGATCCATTACACGCCGATCGCTCGTTATCACCCCAAGGTAATCACTGATCTTGGAAATCTTGTGGGAAGCACGGTGAAGATAGATGATGCAACCATGCAAGCTCAGTGAGGGAAGTATGGGCGCATCATTGTGGAGATCGGCCTAAACACTCCTATGAAGTCAAATGTGGACCTGGAAGGGGAGACCTTGATGCTCATATATGAAGGGCTTCCCCCAATTTCCTCTTCGTGTGGGATGGTTGGGCATAAGCAGTTGTCCGAAGAACAAAAACAAAGACAACGTTAGTGAGTCTCCAACAGCAAGTGGGAGAGACGATGAGACAGACTAGAGGAGTAGGGCTGGCGCAGCTGAGGAGAGGTCGCACGATGGGACAGCCAACGGACATGGTCCTTGGACACAAATCCAATGAAAAAATTCACGTAAAGAGCTGACAAGACAGGGGACGGTAGGAGGTGGTAGGCAGAGGGCAATGGCAGCAACAGGAGGCTCAAGGTGTAATGTGTTATCACACCATGAGCAGTTCGGGGAGGAAGGCTTTCACCGCACAGTGCAACCCAGTACATTTATTTTCTCTAGAGTAGGACAACGATATAATATGTCCCACCTAGTCGGTACAGGTAAGAGCAAAGCCCAAGGGGAGGAGTCAACTTTCACAGGACAGTCTAAAAATTTAAGAACCAAATCTAAAGGAAAAGCAGTAGTAACTACCCAACCGTCTAGGTGGGAAAGGGTCCAAGCTAGCGAGAGTACGAATAATATAGCGGCTCCAATCCCAAAAGTTAATCTTAAACCTATGGCTAGAGATAAGAAATTAGTGCTGGAAATTACATCTCATATGGAACTGGTCTGTGATAGTAAAATTATCACGGATCAGGCGTCGGATGCAGAGGCACGACCCCAACTGATGGAGGGCGTCGAGGAACCTCGAGAGGAGGACAGGCCATGTTGGACCTCAAACTTTTCTTGAAAGTTAGAACTATTAAATGAGAAATTATTGGCAATTATTTATGTGTAAAGAAAAGGAGAATTCTTGAATTTGAAATAAAGTAGTCTTGTAAGAGTATATATGTATGAGGGCATTTTGGGAAGAACACTTAAGCATTTAAGTTACAAGGCTTATATGGAAGGGTATAAGGGTCTTTGTACACGCATTAATGGCAAAATTGAAAATAAAAGGTGGTCTTGCTTTTTAAGAAGTGGGAAAATGTGGATTGGAAGAGTGAAAGGAGAGAAGCAACAAAAATTAAGAGAGAAAGAAGGGGAGTTTCGGTTTTGAGAGAAAGGAAGGAGGAAGTTAGGGTTTCTTCACTTCTTGGTTTTCAAGAGGGATTTTGAAGTTGATTCAAGGAGGAAAAAGGAAGAGGAGCATTAGAGTTTCCATTAGAGCTAAGAAAATCATTGTTTGGTGAAGATTCAAGGTAAGTTTGATCTTAAGATTTTGGATTTTTGAAAGGGTCATGGTTTATATAGCTTAAGAAATGTATGGGTTTAAGCTTTCTAAGATCAATTTTAGTGAATATGTCTTATGGGTTTCTTAATTGGAATGCCTATTGAATTGGAGATTTTTATCAATGTCGAAGAAAATCAAAAGAGGTAAGAGGAGCAAGAGTAGAGGCTTTTTGAACAATTATTAAGCAAGGAAATAAGGTAGGTTTCATGTTTATAATTGATTAATGAGGCATTGATGTTTTTGTCCAAATCAAGAAAGTAAGATGATCCATTACTTCATTACATGTTGCTTTTATTGCTTTTGAATGATTTATGAAATTGCTACATGTTTGCTGTATAAATTTTGCTGATGAATTATAAATTGCTAAATGAAAGGATTTTTCGAAAAATTGGATGTTCATGAAAAACAAGTTTCCGAAATGTTGCCATTTGGGTAATCTATTTTCAAGTCATGAATTACATGTTATGTGGGTTTGTGGTGGTCCCCTAAGTTAAGTCAAGTGCACTTTGACAAAAGGCTTCTCCAACCTGTCTGCTAGTGGCATGGAGCTCCTTCATAGACTCCCCTAAGTTCACGACTACACAAGAACGCTATGTAGAACTGTGTAGTACGTTCTGTTTTTGGATCCACCCAAATCATTCCGTTGTGCTTATGTGTTTATAATTTGTGACAAGTTTGATTAATTCATTATTCTTGATGTTATGAATAGCTTGATAAGTTGTGAATTTGGGAAATAATTGTTACATGGATTTTACAATGTGAAATTTTACAATTGAAATAAATATTTCAATGGTATTTGCTTGTTTCTCGGTTATAAGCTTATTACCCACGAGCTTTTAAGCTCACCCCTTTCCGTCCCATCTCCTGGTGATGAGCAAGAAACAGAGTAAAAGTCAAGGCATTACTTCAGATTTACATATTTTGTTTTGTTTTAGAATAATTGATGTAAAACAAGGCTTCAGATGTTTTTCGAGAATTATTGGGTTTTGCATGCTTTGTATATTGGATTTTGATATTGATGATGTAATGTGGCTTGGAAATGCCAATTAAAGCTTTGTAAACTCTTGTTCTATGATGATAATGAAATGTGAATTTATGTATGGATGATTGTCAATTTGGAATGTGAATTTGGGTATGGATCAAGGTGGAGTTGAAATATAAATTAATTAAGGATGAGGTTAAATTGGAATTAAGTACATTTGAAGAAATTATCCACTTGAGTTAATGAAATTTGAACATGTATGGTTGTTATATATATATATATAAGTGAGATGTTATGGAAAAAGGAAGATAGGAACTATGAATGGATAAGACTAATGTTGCATTAGTTAAGGAAGTGAATTTGGGACAAAATTCAAGTTTTTCATAAGGGAAAATTGTGTTCTGAACTCAAAGGAAAAACTGTATCAATTTAGGTAGAATTGGTCAAAATTGTCTTCTTGGAAGTTGTAGATGACCTTTCTAGCTTTCCAACGATATAAAGTTTGTAATTTTTGGATATTGGAGTGGAAAGATATGATCATTACAAGTTGTGATGCTGCATAGGATGGGTGTATAGAATAGCTATGCTAAATGATGAGAATTAGTGGTTTTGGTAAATCAAATGAGATGAGAATTGAGAGTCTTATGAGATAAATTTGGTGTTTGAATTCATATGAAGTGATTTGACACTAGAAGAGTTGAATTTGGGAAGATTATGAGTCAATATGATGTTAGATTGGAGGTAGGAAGCATTGGAGAGGCTTTGGAGGGGTTTGGGGAACTCGTATGTCCATTAGACAGACTTTAGGTCCTTTAAATGGACCTTCTCGGGTGAAAAAGCGCCCCCAAGCCTGACAATGTCCGCTAAACAGACATGGATGTCTGTTAAACGGACATACACGGGACAATTTTAGTAAATAGTGATTTTTAACCCTTTTAGAGGCAGAATCTCACTTTGTGGTCTTCATAAAATTTGTAGATCTAGACGTCTTCTTTCCAACCATCCAAGAAATAACTCAATCAGACATCTGTGGTGAAAGTTATGGCAATTGCGCTAAGACATGTTACTGCATGATTGAGGGTATAAACATGTTTGATTCTTTTGGCCATAACTTCGTCATCCGACCTCTAATTGAGGTGATTCTTGAAGCAATAGATTCATAAGACATTTTCTATCTCTCAATAAAAATTTGTATCTTTTCGAGTTAATTTGAAAAAGTTTGATGGAAAGAAAATGAGAGATCAGTTGGGAGAGCATGATTGGTGTATAAATATACTTTCGCTTTTTAAGTATATCTTGATTTATAGAGCTCCGATTAAGTTGGTTCTTACTTCACAACAAATTAGAGACTTAGAGCTACAATTTCTTTAAAGAAGTCAAATTGAAATTCTAGTTTAAAGTTTCCCAAAATCGGTTTTGAATTAGGAGAAATTAGTTTGATTATGATGATGGATTTGTATGGGCACTCCACTCTTATGAGATGATGGTTAATAAGGGTTCTTTGAAATAAACCTTCAGGGTAAGATGCTCACGTTTCATGATCCGAAGTTGGGCTCCGAAAGCGGGGTCCAACATGTTCAGAATCAGAGCAAGAGTTGGGTTCCGAAAACAAGCGGAACCCAACAGTTGTGGTATTAGAGCAAGAGTTAGGTTTCAAAAACAAATGGGATCCAACAGATGTGGTATCAAAGCAAGAAGATGAATCGATGATGGTTAAGGAGATTTCATGGGAACACGCTCACGTTTCATGTTTTCGCAAGAGTTGGATTTCGGGAACAAGCGGGATCCAAGAGGCCAGGGAACGGTATACCAGTTATCCCGCCCTCTGAACCTCTCAATTTAGCAGAGGAATCGAGTAGGCAGGTAGCGATACCTGCACCCAGTCAAGAAACAGAGATGGTTCCGCATACTCAGGTAGGTGAGCGGATAGTCTGAATGGTGATTTGCTGCAAGTCTTATGCGAAGAGGAGATGTATTGGCACCAGAAAGCTCAATGTGAATGGATATCGAAGGGTGACCGTAATACAAAGTATTATCACACGATCACCCTCTCCAAAAGAAAGAAGTTGAGGGTTGAAAGGCTTACCGACTCAACTGGGACCATTATTACTGATTCGGAGCAACTTTAAATGTTAGTCTAAAATTTCTTTGTCCAGCTTTACACTAATGACGACGGGACTAACTTGTTGCTTCCAATCTCTAGAGCCTTCCCGGCGCTTACAGAGGTACGGGTTTAAGGGTTCGACTTTCCAGTCCATGTGTTTAAAATAAAGCGAGCAGTTTTTGATATGAATCCCAACAAAGCCCCTAGCATGGATGGGTTCAATGCGTTATTCTTCCAGAATTAGTGGGGGAGAGTAGGCCCAGCAATGGTGGACTTTATCCAGTAAGTTTTCAAGCTGGATCGTTAGGAAGAGGACTTGAATCAGACCCTACTGGTTCTAATTCCTAAAATCCCATCCCCGTATCAACTTTCTCAATTTTGCCCAATTAGTCTTTGTACTGCCCTCTACAAGATTATCTCTAAAATCACCATGAACCATTTGAAAGTACATATGGATCATCTTGTACACCCGAATCAATGCAGTTTCATTCCTAGTAGGCATATCACCGATAATATTATAATTGCGCAAGAGGTTATTCATTCGATGCGGAAAAAGATAGGAAAGACGGGATATATAGCCATGAAAGTAGACTTAGAAAAAGCGTATGACCAACTTTGTTGGGATTTTATTCAAGATATGTTAATGGATATCAGGCTCCCAGAAAAGTTAATTCAGCTCATTATGAAGTTTGTAACGATGGTTTCCATGCAAGTCGCCTGGCAAGGCACCATCTGTGAGACTTTCAGATCCTCAAGTGTATTAAGCAGGGTGAGGCTCGAACACCTTGTATAGAAGGAGGTGGAGGACGGGAATTGGAAACCAATCAAGCTGAGTCGTATGGGCCCCCTATCTCTCACCTCTTCTTTACAGATGATCTCGTTCTTTTTGCTGAAGTAGCAGATATGCAGACGTAGGTAATAGCTCGAACTTTGGAATCGTTTTGCATCTTGTCTAATCAAAAATTAGTTAAGCCAAAACTCGGATCTATTTCTCTAAGAGCGTTTCTAAAGAAACTGCGAGGCGTCTGAGCCAAGACTTGTAGGTGACTTGTACGAATAATCTTGGCAAGTATTTAGGGGTTCCTTTGATTCATGAGCGCACGTCAAAAAGTGCCTATCAACACATTATTGATAATGCTCAACGGAAACTTGCAAGATGGTGCGTAAGAATTTTGTCTCTAGCAGGGTGAGTCACCTTAACCCAATCAGTCATTGCCTCACTTCCAATTTTTACGATGCAAATGGTATGTCTCCTACATCAACTGTGTGACGATTTGGAGATCATGCGGGATTTTATATAGGGATCAACAAACGATCAACGAAAAATGCATCTAGTCAACTGAGACTCAGTATACCAACCCAAAGCAACAGGGGGATGGGTATTAAATGCATTCGGTCCACAATTGATGCCTTATTTTGCTAAGTTAGGTTGAGAGTTGCTAACTAAGCCCACAACCTTGTAGATACAAATATTACAAGCTAAATATCGCCTCGATGCATATCCTATACCCTACACAACTGATAGGGCAGGGGCGTCAATAATTTGGAAGGGGATATCGACAACCTGGCAGGTTGTTCGGCAAGGTAGCATATGGACTCTGAGCAATGGGAGGCATATCTTATTTTGGCTGGATAACTGAGTACATAGATGGGGGCCATTAATCTTTGTGGCAACCTCTCTAATTCCTGACAGTATTCTTCACACTACAAACGTGGATTTTACCAATGACGGGGGCCATGGCTCTAGCATGAGTTCCAACAATACCTTCTTTCTACGGTTTGTATGGAGCTTGTGACTATCCGACTTACTATCGAGGATAGAGGGGAAGACAAGCTAGCGTGGAGGCAAACTAACCATGGGGGTTCATAGTGATGTCTGCGTATGAATTAATTGAAGGTCGCCCCACAGACATTAGTCACAGTCTGTGGGAGGCTATATGGAAGTGGGCAGCACCTCAACGGATCAGGTCATTTCTTTGGCTTCTAGTTAAAGGGAAACTACTAATAAACCAGCAGCGAGTGGCCCGACATATCGCCACGGATAACAGATGCCATGTTTGTAGGCTAGTAAAGTCTTCAGTACACGCAGTGAGGGACTGCCCGAGAGTGAGAGCTTTCTAGAATAAATTTCCTCCAGAGGTGGTCGGTACGGGTTTCTTCCAACAGGACAGGGAGACGTGGTTGATGTCTAATCTCAAGAAGAACTCATTAGTTCAGCAAGTAGTATGGATCACAATCTTTGGCGTTGCTTGCTGGTTTTTTTTGGAAATGAAGGAACTGCAGCCTATTTGAGAATGGATTTAAATGGCTGGCAGAGGGTGCCAAACTCATTATGGATTACGTAGCTTGGATAATACGAGCAAGAGCTATGGAAACCTACGTGTTTTTTACTCTGGGTTTGCCGGTGGGCAGTTTCGTGGGTTGGACTAAACCGGAGGAAGGTTGGGTGAAAGTTAATTCTAATGGAGTAGTAAAAAAAGGTCCAACACGGCTACCGCCGGAGGATTAATTAGAGACTGTTAGGCGAAGTGGTGTGGAGGTTTTCAACAGAATATAGGGTGGGGTTCGCCTTTAACTGCAAAACTCTAGAGTGTTTATTCAGGACTTTCGTTGGCCTGAGAAATGGGCTATTGATCGGTTGTTGTTGAAACAGACTCTCTAGAGGTCATTAATATTTTCTCGTCTTCCCATATAGTTCTAACCGAGGATAACCAAAGGTCTTTTACACCAAGCATAGGAAGTCCAACTTCATCATATCTATCGCGAAGGGAATCAGTGTGCTGACAGCCTGGCGGTTATAGCTTTCTTTCTGAGTCTGGGTCTACATTTCTACGGGAGCCTCTGATGGGAGTCCTAGAGCTACTGCTCTGAGATGCGTAAAGAGCGTTGTATTCTAGAGCTTTAAGTTAATTTTGTTAGTTTTGCTTCCTTTGTAATAAAAAAAAAAAACCAAAGAAGCTAACGACCACACTCTTCAAAATGGCATCAACCTGGTGAGCTAGCGAGTCTGGAGGTGAGGAGACAATAAAAAGAAGAGCTTATGAGCAAAGGACAACAAAGGGTAGAACTGAAGGTAAGGAGAGAAGACATCTGGAAGGGAGGATTAAGGAGACGACAAAGAAGAGAGTTGCAATCCAGTAAAGAAATGAGTAAGAGGATAAATGAAAGGAGGGGAAATTGATCACAAACATATCTTTTTTTTGACAAGCACATAAACATCTTGTTTGCATTTAATTATATTTCAATAGATAATTATTAATAAATATAATTAAATTTAAAATATTTTCAAAATATTTAAATTT
>JAOTAZ010000002.1:30492806-30506143 GCA_025629785.1 Erythroxylum oxycarpum | reverse complement strand
TTTCTATTAAAATTCTTATAAATATCCAAATATATTAATATCTTTATTTTTCATAAATTTATTTTTCGAAAAATCAAATTTCGAATTTACTTTACTTTTAGTTCAACCAAACGGGCCTTAAGGGTATGTTTGGATGTAGGTTGAGGGATGGAAGAGAATTAAATGGAATAGCCCAAATGACTCAGATCATTATTTGAGAGTCTATTTTGAAACATGATGGAATGACAATTAATGGTTTTAGAAACCATCCTTTGCCACCCAAAATCTAATATTTTGTGACCTCTCAAATTAAAGGTTCAGGGATGGAATGACTTGACTTGCCTTCCGAACCTTTCTTATTTTATTTAAACTTCTAAAGAAGTGACTCGTTCCATTTTATTCTATTAATTGTCAGTTCCATTTCATTCCATCTGAACTCTCAAATATACCCCAAAGTAATTTTGTTTAGACGGTTTATCCCTCCAAATCTAATCATCATCGTCGTATAAACTTCTCCCGGCAAGTGTTACTAGAGATTTTTGCCGGAAACCTGAAATTCTTTACTATACGTACACTCTCTTCATTGCTCTGTACTTAAGTCACGGACTTTCTGATAACTTTTAATGAACTCAAGAAGTTTGATAATCTATGCGAATGTGAAAATTTGGGGTATTATAAGGTAACATATGTGTTCTTTGTGTGATTCGTAGCGGGTCTTTTTGGTTACAGTGATTGGTAGAATCCAGTTCGGGAATGTCGAAGGCTTGCTGGTGATCAGGGACTGATGCCACTGTTTGGGATCGTGATTCCTCATATTGCAGAGAACGAAGCTATGGTAGTTAGGGTTTCTGGTTTCCTCTTTTCATGTTGATTCCGGTTCGTTTGGGTTTAACACGATTGCGCGTTAGCATGTGTTATTGTTTGGTGTAACCTTGTTTATTTTAGTGCATTATCCAGGTAGTTTAGGGTTTTAGATTTTGTGGTGGTAGTTGTTGTGCTGTGACTGTGAGAGGAGATTTTGAATCTGTGGAATGCTAATTTATCTTGAACAAGTGGAATTATTGCAGACAAATTGTCAAACTAATGATGAATTATTCTGCCTGCAGTACCATTTTTCATCTCATCAAACAGATGAAAAATGGTGTGAGGTATACAGTTTGGTGAAATGCTCATATTTATACTTGTTTTGTCTAGGCTGCATCAAAGAAAGTGTTTACAAGGGAAGAGTGGGAAAAAAAGCTCAATGATATAAAGATTAGGAAGGAAGACATGAATAAATTGGTGATGAACTTTTTTGTCACTGAGGGTTATGTTCAAGCTGCTGAGAAATTCCGCACAGAATCTGGAACTGAACGTATCCTTTATATGATTGATTTATAGTTCTTTTTTTTCTTTTATATGGGTCTATTGGAAATAATCTCTTTACCAGTTAGGGGTAAGACTGTATATTTTTGGACCTCCTCAAATTATGCGTCAGCGGGACTTTTATTGGCATTTTTTTGATTGTGTTGTTTTTAGTTCTAGTATTTCATTTTATTGCTCTTTATTGAAAAATTTAACTGTGTTTCTCCTTATTGCAAAGTAGCAGATATAGATCTTGCAACAATTACTGATAGAATGGCTGTCAAGAAGGCAGTGCAGTGTGGAAATGTGGAGGATGCAATTGAGAAAGTCAATGATTTAAACCCTGAGGTATGATGTTTTGTTATGCTGATTATCTCCTAGGGTTTGGTTTGGGATTCAATCATTTGAAACTTATAATACTATTCTTTTCTCATAAGCTTTTTAAATTTGGCTATCTGTTTCACTTTTCCATTTTTGTTCCTTCTTTAAAGGACTTTTTCCATTTGCTTATCAAATTGATGGATGCTTCTATGACTCCATTTCCAATTGTATCAAGGAGGCAAAAGAGCAGTCATGTGCGTGACTACAGTTAAATGTGTTGTAGTAGACAAGGTCAAGAGAGTAGTACCCTTGCCAGGGTTATGGAAGTGGAGCTTGAGCCCGAGCTCGTGCCCGAGACCATTTAGGCCAGTTGAGCTCCAGCGCTGAGGAGTTAATCAATTTTTGTGTATAAAAAGATTTCTGTTGGAGGAATTCTTTGTATGAGTAGGATTTATATCTTTTTTCCTTAATTTCCTTTATAAATAGGAGTTATAGGTCTTTGCAACATGTAACAGAAAACCTTAATAAAATTCTTAATGTGGTGCAGACTTGGGCACTCCTGCCGAGCCATGTAAATCTTGTCCTTTGTAATTGTGATTTTACTTTCCAGCTTTCTTCATTGTTGAATTCATTTCCTAAAATATATGATGTCGTGGGCAGATATTAATATATCATTCTTGAGACTATGTTTGGCTTGTGATATGAGTGGCAACTACATACTGTCATTTTCTATAGCAATTATTCTCTCACATGTAAAAACCTTGTCCACAGATATTGGATACAAATCCCCAACTGTTTTTCCATCTTCAACAGCAGAGGCTGATTGAATTAATTAGAAATGGCAAGGTAGCTGAGGCGCTAGAATTTGCACAGGAGGAGCTTGCGCCAAGGGGAGAAGAAAATGTAATTATCAATCAGCTATTGATTCTCATACCTACTTCTACTGCAATTTAAGTTTCTGTATTGGCAATTCCTCCAGTACATGTTTTTTTTACTAAAATTACATTCTTCATTGGTTGCATTAGCTATTCATCATATTTACAAATAAAACTGTAAATCATATAGATCCATTAAACATTGAAATTATTCACAGCAAAGCTTTCTAGAAGAGTTGGAGAGAACTGTTGCTTTACTAGCTTTTGAAGATGCCTCAACTTCTCCAGTTGGCGACCTTCTGGATATGTCACAGCGTCTGAGGACTGCAAATGAGGTGAATGCAGCTATTCTTACAAGTCAGAGTCATGAAAAAGGTTAGTGGCTTTATTGTTCATTATGTATTTGTCTTTTTGTGGAAATGCTAAGTGCTATACTTGAACATGATATGAAGTTGCCATGTACCAAAGGGATATGATAAAATGAACTTGACTCTGATTTTAACTGACAATACAGATAAATTACAACAGAAAAAGCAATCTTATGCAAACCTTGTAATTTGCATGGTAGCCAAGCTGCAAGGAACTTCTAGCTAAATGGTCCATTTTTATGAAATTTTCCTCACTGTGCACTTATGAGGACTAAATGTTTCATTTAATTTGCATGCCTGTATTTTGTATGATAAAAAACTAAATATCCTTGAAAATTACTTCAGTGCATAGCTTCGTGTTATATCACATATCTTGGTTCTAGCATTGACATTTATGAACATTTGATTAGCTATCCAGCAATTTTAGAAGGGATAACGAATTGAAAAGTGTGAACATTTTATAATGTTTTTAATTTAGTTTCCAACCATTTACGTTTTTAATTTAGTTTCAAAGTTTTAAAAGGTTGGACCAATTAGTTTGAAACATTATCCACATTAATATTTTATTGGTGTGGTGAATAAAGCACATGAATGTGGGCACTTAGACAGGTTACATGGCTCTTACTTGGGGCTCAAAAGTTACACCTCTTCTTCCAATTCATTAACAAGCCTAATAAGTCATTTATCCATTAATTTTTTGTTGTCTTTGTCAGTCTCTCTCAATGTCTCGTAGTCATTTGTGCCTAGGTTTCTTAGTTAGGCAGTTCTACTCTCGCTAGCTCTCTTCAAAACTCTCTGTCCACTCTTGATATCTCTTTTTCTTCATGTATATATTACTAACTACTCTGCTAATTGGGCACACTGCAATGCCATTGGGTCAAGTAGCTGTTGTTAAGCATGCACTAGCTGATCTTGCTGTCAGTGCTTCAACTTCTTTACCAGACAAAGGGGAATCAAAACAATCCAAAAGATATATCGTCATGTAATACATTGCTAGGGATGCAATGCTACAGTTAAATCTTTCACCATTTAGAAAAATACACTTTCTGGTGAAGCTCTTCATTGCTTTGTGCTTAGACATAGTTTATTCTTGATCGACTATTATAGCGATGAACACAACAAACTTCATGAGGACGGACAAAACTAGAAAAAAAAATTAACGCAGAAAACCCAAAAAACTCAGCAAATCCAAAAGACTCAACAAGTTGAAAAAAACTAAAAAACCAGCAAATTAAAAAGACCCAGAAATCCATATGATTTAAACAATTGACCCCATTTCTAGCTTAAGAGACAGTGTCTTCTAGGATTTCCGTCTGTACATCAAGTCCACATGGCATTCCTTGAGGTTGCCTATCTACTTCGAGTCATAGTGTTCCCTACTGTGTTGCTCCGAACTAGTTACATTATAGTTTTAGTTGAGCTCAACTCTTCTGTTATATGGAGGTTGAATCATGAACATAAAAAGGGATGAAAGGAGGGAAAGAATGACGCCAACTTATTTAGGAAAAGCTGTTATTGAAGGTTATATGTGGTGGATAAAGAAGAGCCATGTAGTCTGTCCAAGTAGCTACATTCACGTGTTCTGTTAGGCACATCAACAAAATAGTAACAGAAATAACGTTTTGATTGAGTGGTCCAATTTTTTTAAATTTTAATTACTAAATTGAAAATTTAAAAGGTTTGAAAATGAATTGAAAATATCCCAGAATGTTTGAGTCTCTTGTGAATTTGTTATCCCATTTTAGAATTACCAATATTAGAATCCATTAGATGTTTGTTTTCGTAAGTGGATAGGATGAAGCTGTAGAAGTGAGTTTTGTGAATGAATGGGCAACGAAATTTTCCTGGAATTATAGAGATATTTCAGTATCAACAACTTGGTTCTAAATACTAAACTTGAAAGTCAAATTTACTTTAGCTCATATGAAAGTCATTTGACCTTTTGTGATCATCTGGTGTCTAGAGTCAAATTTCACGTTTTTGTGTCTATATACACACCGGAAAACCACATATATGCCACTCATGGATTAAAATTTCCAAATTACTTGAAAATGAGTATTGAATATGTGGAAAATTTTGGGTTTTATACATTTGGATTACATAGGGATTGATGTTTACGTATATTTGATTCCATGACTTAAATCATTTGATAAATTGTATTATGTACCTTTTAGATGGATATTGAATCACAATTTCTTCACAGATCCAAAGCTGCCTAGCTTGCTAAAATTGCTGGTTTGGGCTCAGAAGCAACTTGATGAGAAAGCTGCATACCCCCGGATAAATGATTTGTCTACTGCCATGCTTGAAGATCCTGCAGTTTGAAAGTCATACTAGTCTTCCGAACAGATCAGGCCGTCCAACTTGACTACACAGACAGAGGGCTAGGATAATGCTGCAATTCTGTATTTCTATTGAAGGGATTATGGGGAGTGATCTGGTGGATTGTTACATGTTACAGATTTTTTTTAGTGTTAACTCTCTTGCAACACCTTTAATTTCCTGGTATACGATTTGTTCATACAACTTGATTTCTTACGAGATCGGTAGCTTTTTAGATGACATTTGTCTGAGACCACGAAGCAAAATGGTATCAACACCAGCCAATTGAAGGCCTTCGTACTTCAAAACTTCTTTTCAATGTTCCATCATATCTGTTGGAAGTAAAATGGTGAACTAGACCTTCATTTTTATCTGGTTGTCTGTGCAATGCGGGCTTGTTATACGGTGAGTGCATTGAACAGTAACTACCATGAATTAGACACTAAGCAATGTGATAGTGAGTAATAAATATAGGGGAGGAACGACGAAATGAAATGCTAGTGAAGGTTTAATCAAAGAAGAATCAGAAACTAACAATAGTATCATTCCCTACACAACCAGGAGATAAGGTTTCCCCCAAAACCAAAACAAACAACCATGGGCGAGTCTACAGACCAAAATCAAAACCTCCAACAAATAACCCGATTAGCTAATCCTCTTGTGCATCACTGATCTGGGTTTCTCCACACAACATAGACCCAGATAATGTCAGGAGCTTCATCCTGATACTTGGCATGTTTGTTTACATAGGCTCTGCTACCCAAATTGCAATAACCATCATCGAAGTTGAGAGCATAACTTGAAGGATCATATTGGAATTTCGACTGCTTCTTCCCATTCTTAACTGTGTTCTTAACTGCTGCCCGCAGTCTTTTGAGAAAACTCCTGCATTGCTTCTTGCTGTGTCTATTCGCCCATTTCAAACTTCCAACTACTCCCATGTTCATCTAAATTGAAGAAAAAGTAAAACCAGAAAAGATGAATATGCCACAAAAGAACGAGCAAGATATTTCGTAATAATGCCTTTCTGGATAATTCCAAAGTGTTCTGAAGCAGAGATGCTTAGAAAGAAAGAAACAAAATTTAACCCAGAAAAAGGCTCCAACTTTTGAAAGGAGATGCAAAGAATGAATGGGGAAAGGAGGAGAAAATTTTTTGGGTTGTTCAAAGAAGCTGGTCCAGCTTCACTTGCAGTCTCAACATCTATATGCTCTTTTTGGTATCACATTGGGATGCTCAAATTCCACTATCAACCATAGATGGTAGGGGCAGAGAGAGAGAGGAGGTTGTCGTGGGCAGAGAGCCGCTGCTATGGTCTTATCAGTGTAGATTTAGCCAGTAGTTGCTATTGTCGTTATAGTAGTACAAAGAACGTGTGTCACTCCACATTTCATAATGAATTCCTCGTATTGGTTTTGGAACTAAGCCTACACCTTAATAATCCTCTTGGTTTTTTAAACATGTTAAAAGAATTGTCCTTTTTTATTATTATTATCAGATAACTAAACTAACCCTTTGATGCGGAACTTAAAATGAATCCTTGAAGATTCTAATGTTTTTACTTTCAAGTTTCAAAGCAAGGACAAAAAAAAGAATCAGTTCTTTGCTGCTGTTGCCTATTCAATTTTGGCAGATATTCTCTACTTTTCTGTGTTATCTGCTAATATATAGTCTGTACCAAATTAAATTAATAATCATGATGGGATCTGATATTTAATGATCATCTAACAGCTAATAGTTTGCTCAGAGGATGCTTGTTGTAGACATGAATCAATCAGGTAAATTTGAGAAATCAACCACTTCTTACTCCTTTGGAAAAAAAAAAAGATGGATCCTTTTTATTAATAAATGAGCTTTAGCAACAGAGACTGGAAAAAGCTAGGCAATGGGGAAACTTAACATGATGAATGACATCAGAACAGTACTGTGTTTTGCTGGTAACCGTTTTGTCTCCAATGGCAAAGGCATCTGTGGTTTGGTTTGATTGAAGATCTTTGAAGTGGAACCTCTAATGGGCCTCTATTTTGTTCATGTCTTGAAAGCTAATTTCCCTTTTAGTATTGGCATTAAATTCCCATTTTGTCTCTTTTGTGTCTGAATCTGCAGGCTGCAGACAAACTTTCCTTGTGACTCCGTTTTCCCGGTAAAGTGATGGAATTGTGGACCCAGTTTCATATGAGTTGTCAATCTACTCCAACTGGGTTTTAACTTTTGTCCCAAACCTTGTCAGCGACAGCTACCTCAAACCAAACAATTGAGATGGAGTTGATTTTTTCTTACATTGCAGGTTCACTTGGTGCTGAATTAGAAGCCCTTTTTTTTCTTTATTTTAAGTAATAAGCCATTATAACTGAGGTATACAAGTTTCACTCAAAGAGTCAAGATCTTTTGTCCATTTTATTCTGTTCCTACCTTATTTTATATGAATCTCAATTATTTATTTATATTAGTCCCGCATAAATCTCGCATAAATAAATAACTGAGATTTACAGGACAGGACGTGATAAAATAGACAGAGAAACTCTTGAATGGGACATGTATAACCTCAATTACATTGCCTTACTCTCCAACTCCAAATAAGACTGTAAAGGACACATTATATAGTTAGATGATACCGGGAGATTAGCATTTATCATCATTCTAGAAAAAGGAACATGACATAAACTGACTTGATACTCCACCCAATACCTCGAGCCGGTCCTTTGTTGGCTTAACGTGATATAAAGTTGAAGATTCTATGCTCCTAATGTATGATCCATTCTTGGCTGCAGTATCCTATTTGGATTTGCTCCTCACTCCTTTTCTTGCAGCCTTTTTCTGTGGGAAGAGTCGCATGGCTTTGGCACGGTATTAAAAGAAATAAGGACTGCTTGTTTCCAAGGCATTACAAGAACCTACCATTTCGGCATCAACAGGACATCACTTACACCCACTCGCCCTAGTATCACAGAAATTTCAAAAGTCCAGCTCCTCGCTTTGCTCCTTATGTTTCTCTCTGCATGCTTTAGCTTTAGAAAAATCACTCAATATTAAGCTATTCGTCCAATGGACTCATAACCAGAATATATATAACCAAAACAGATTATTGTGAGTTATTTATGTTAAGATTATATGTATAAAACCTTTTAGACTCAGTGGAAGACAAATTTTATTATATAATACTAAATAATGAATAGTTTATAAAACTGTAAAAAAAAAAGAATAGCTTGATTTGATTTAACCCAATATTTAAATTAACTAATCCAAATTGTTTCACTAAAAATAACTATATTATCTATTTGAATTATTTTATTATATTTTAAATTTTCATTTGATGATAAAGTCAAAAATGGTAATTTTTTGTATGTAAGTGGGGGAAAAAACTCAGTTTTAGTGGAATTCTTAAACGTTTATTTAACTGGACTTTTCATAATAAGTGACTAAACAAATTTAACTACAAAGTATAATTATAAGTTTATGATCAAAATATTTATTAGATACTTCAAACATTAAGAGATCAAAGACACAATATAATGTTTTATATTTTTTCTGTTGAATAAATTCAATATAATAACTTGATAAAATAATAAAAATTAGAATTAAAGATAAAAACAAAAGGACTCCTAGTATTATGAAAACTTAGATCTATACTAGGAAAAGTCAAATCTATATGATTTCCTATTTATTCATAATATCATCTTTCTTTATGTAATTGATTCTTACTATTACATAAAAGCAAAGGGGGTCTTTAACATTGTACCAAGCACTCATTTGACATTTCTTCATACTATCTTTAATATGATATCAATGTAAGGTTAATCCCAAATAATCAAAACCTCATTTTTGCCCCTAAAAACATAAAAATCTTTCCTTTCTTACCATAAAAACCCTAAAACATTCAGACTTGTTCAAAATTCTTATCTTCACCCACTAAAACCAAAAAAACAAAAACCATACACATAGAAGCAACTAAGAGGCACTGATGATCAACATAGTAGTGGCAATGTCATAAGAAAATCATTCATGAACTAGTGCATAGGTATTACGCATCACCGTCCAGTGACCACTAACGACAACAATCTGATGGGTTAGCTCACCTTTTTATCGTGAATAGGGTTATGGTCTTATTTTATGTCAAATTTGATAAGAACCTAGATATCTTGTCATTAGTATAGTCTTTCATATGTTCTGAAACACCATCAGCAGTGTTACTATCATTCGTTAGTCAACAACTTTGTCAAATATATCAAGAGTATGTCAAACTCTAGAAATAAGTTCTTGACGAGTGTCCCGACAACTGTTTCAATAATGAGTTCTTTCAATTTGCAAATCACCAAACAATGTTTGAATGGTACATCTATTCTTTCTGGTCGAAGAATATATAATAGTTCTTTAGAGGTTAGAGTAAGTAGTACCACCTCACATCTTATCCTCTATTTGATTAAAAAATATTGGAAAATTGAAAAGCAAAAGATGCTCCAATTACTATATAGCCTTTTCGATTCTAAGGAACCTGGAATCTTAATCCTATTCTTTTATGTTAGTAATCGTAAGCAAGCTTCGGACTAGGCTAAGCTTTTTCATTCTAGTTTTACATTTATGATATCTCTGTTAAATTGTCATAGCCTAGACAAGAAGAAAATTTGATTGAATACCTTGGAAAAGTGATACATGCATTTGAAGAGTTAAATTCTCTACTTCTTATTACAAATGATGTTAAGGAGATGCAAATTCAAAGGGAGCACTTAGTGACTATAACGTTTATAGCAAGATTGAAGCCTAAATTTGACCATGTACGAGCATAAATCCTGGGAGGAGTAGACCTTCCATCCTTAGCTGAAGTATATTTTAGACTCTCTCATTTTATAACTAAGGAGAGTTCACCCAAGAACAACTTTGATAGGTTAGCACTTGTGGCACAATTTGGTTTACCAGAAAGGAGGCAATATAGGTAACTGAGGAGGACATGGTGGTTGAAGAGGATGTGGCAGAGGTTGCGACTCACTACACACATCATGATAGAGGTGGACATGATGAGAAGATATATTAGGATAAGTATCCTCATTTGCAAATAGCTCATATGGCATCTCTTGAAGAACATTATTCAGCAACAACTCAACCGTTTGTTATCCCCTTCAAGGTAACATAACAACTTGTTATTCATCTATCCTTAGCAAATAGTCATGGGTATTGGATTCTAGTGCCATTGATTATATTTCATATAAATTAGCTAATTTTGATCTTATCTTTCATTTGTCCTCATCTCATAACGATAAGCTTATCACTGCTAATAAATCTACTGCCACTATTAAACGTGTTGGATCCTCTCATCCTTTTCCCTCTCAAGCTTTACCTTCTATATTATTTATACAAAACTTTCCTTTCAATCTTATGTCTGTGAGCAAATTAACTAAGCAAAAAAATTGTTATGTATGTTTCTACCATGATAATGTCATTATTCAGGATTTGAAGACAAAGATGATGATTAGAGAAGGTCATAAATAAAATGGGTTGTACTACTTTAATGAGTTGTAGTCATTTGTTGCATATCTGGCATCAGTCTCTCTCATGGATATTTATAGTCAATTGGGTCATCCATCATTAAAAAAATATTAAGAAATTAGTCCTAGGGTTAGAGTTTATATCTAGCTTAAATTGTAAGTCATGTCAACTAGAAAAGTATCTTCGTACTTTATTTTTCCCTTAAGTTAATAAAAAGGTTAAGAAACATTTTATGGTAATCTATATAGATATTTAGGGTCTAAGTCGCGTTAAGTCCAAGTTGGGATTTTAGTATTTCATACTTTATGTTAATGATTTTTGTCGAATGACTTAGTTATATCTAATGAAAGATCATTAAGAGCTATTCTTTAATTTTTGTTCTTTTTGTACTAAAATTCAAATTTAGTTTAATACTCAAATCAATATTCTTAGTAGTGATAATGCTAAAGATTATTTCTCTACTTCATTCTCCAACTACTTACAGCAATAAGGTATTTAACATCAATTTTCCTACCCACATACTCTCAATAGAATGGGATAGCAAAGAGAAAAATCTAACACATTGTAAAAACAACTGGTACCCTATTAAGCCATCTGAATGTACCTAAAAGTTTTTGGGGAGATTCATTACATGTTTTCTTATCAATCAAATGTTACCTTATGTATTGAAGGATAAAATTCCATTCTCTACCCTCTTTCCTTGCCAAAATCCTTTTTCTTTTAATCTTTGGGTATTCAATTGTTTCTATTTTGTTCATCAGTGTCAACCTGAAATAGATAAATTGGACCCAAAACCTATAAAATGCAATTTTCCTAGGTACACTCTTTACAAAATGGTACAATATTTTTTAGTCCTTCTTTGAACTTTTTTTTATGTCTACTAATGCTATATCCTTTAAAGACACATTATAATTTCTAAAGCTCTTATGTCTCTACTGATTTTGATGATGGTATGCCAATTCTGTTTGTTCCTTCGCAAATAGCTCCCAATCATATTACCCCATATCCTAATTCTATCATTCTACTCCTTTAGAAATTCTGTCTCATCTTGATTTGTAGGTTTATACTCAATGCACTCATCATGATGTATGACTAAAAGGCTCATTACCATCGTCTTCTTCATCTTCAACTCCACTATATGGTGATCTTGATCAGCTAATTGCTTTCTTTAAAGGAAGAAGGTCTTGTACATCTTATTTATCTCAAACTGTATCTCATATGACTCATTATCACCATCATATGTTATTTTTGTGTTTATTTTATCTTCTATACTAGTACATAATTCTGTTATAGAAGTTTTGGACCGTCCTAGATAGAAACATGTGGTAGTTGTAGTTTACATTATGTTTTGGTAGGTATTTTATTGCGCTTTTAGGTGTTAATTAGATGATTTATGCATGTTTGGGTTTAAAATTATTTTAATGTGATTGTGTGTTTATGGTTTTGAGTGTCATGTTGTTTAGAGCATGATGTTGGACTTTAATTTTGTGTGTTTTAGGTGTTTGATGTGCTTGTTATTGTATGAGCCCAGATAATGAAGATTGAAGGAAGTTGGAGCAAGTTTAGACAAGAATGCTAGGTCATGATCATGACATAAGTGTCACGGTCATGACAGAAGGTCTCTCTTTAGGGTGACAAAAGGCAATTTTCATTGGGTCACGATCGTGACTCCTCTGTCACTATTATGACAAGCGCTCGCCAAACATAGAGATGTACTTCTACTTTGATATTTTGAGGGTCTTTTGAACAATTTGATATGAGTTAAACCTAGTGTTTACCCTAAATGACCCATGGGATATATAATAACATACAAGACTTAAAATAACCTAGCTTCCATTTGCCAAATTGAGAAAGAACATAAGGAATAGCAAGAAGGAGAGAAGAGAAGAAGAGCATATGCAGCTGTTGTCCAGCCACTCCAACCTAGCCATTTCAAGCTCTTTTCTACATTCTCTTCTTTATTTACTTCATCTTAATGTATGACTTGGGTTTGAGAATGTTGAACATATTGTTAATGATGCTCTGATTTCTTTGTGGGATTTATTCTTGAATCATTTTGTGACTTAATTGCTTTTGATGTCAATGAAACGCTGGTGACTAGCCCTCACGGGGATGACAAATAAAGTCAATGTCATGAAATGTTTTTCTGTCTAATTATTACGTGGCATCTGCAAATTGAAGACTCAAAAACCTAGACCTAAAATGAGACTACAAATAGAAAGAAAAGAGGAGGGTGGACATTCTATCATTCAACATTCTACACACCCGAGAGATTTATTCAGGGCACAAAACAGATAAAGAGAAAGAAGGCAGAGAAACAGAGTGGGATGATAAGAGAAAAACAATAAAAGCAATTGAGAAATGGAAGCAGTATGAGCAGTTGAGCATTTGGGTGAGAATCGAGCAAAGGTAAAAGGCAGTAGCCAATGCAGAAAGCTTGAGAGTGGCAGGAGATCACCGCAACTCCCTCATCTGAACACTTGTTTACTCATTTTGTCTATTATTAGCTTTTTGATATTTCATTTGGTTATTTACTTGGTTTGTTGCTTTAATACTTCTCTTATACTAATAAAGATGGGATTGAAGTATATGAAGATGATGAATCTTGTTATTTCCATGATAGGTTGATCTCTTTTTCTTGAGGATT
>JAOTAZ010000002.1:30451340-30462142 GCA_025629785.1 Erythroxylum oxycarpum | reverse complement strand
TTAGGACTCCTCAGCATACGACTGCACTTGTGTAGTTCGTCAGTACCCGTGGACTTATCGAACCATTAGCAATGTGTAGAAATGTGTTATATGTGTACATGTAATTACAAGATTGATAAATGCATGAATCATGAAAATTGTGCTTTGAGATTGATGAGTTTGTAAATTGCATGATTGTGTGATTATTGATTGCTAAAAGTATGAAAACTCAGCTTATTTGCATAAATATAAACGTGTTACCCACGAGCGCACGCTCACCCCCACCTTCCCGTCCCATCTCCAGGTGAAGAGCATGATCCCGAGGAATGAGCATTAAGGGCATTACTCCAAGACTTTGTCATTTTGTGTTTTCAAGTCAATATTTTGTAAACAATGCTTTAGGTTGCATTTTGAGAAAACAGTTATATTTTTGTAAGATGTATTTTGAGTCTTATTGTAAAAGGGCTTGAAATGCCCACTAAAGCATTGTAAAACAGTTATTTTACTGAAATTGAAAAGCACATGATTTACGATTTAGTATGGTATTCCAAAAATCCTTATGGTCATGCTTAAGTATAGCTTTCAAAATTGTAAAGAATGGCTTTGAACTTCATGTGGGTAGGAATGCATGTTTACCCATCCTAGGAACTCAGCACGCGAGCATCCTAGGAACTCAGCACGCGAGCATCTTAGGAACTCAGCACGCGAGCATCCCAGGAGCTCGGCATGCGAGCGTCCTAGGTGTTCGACAAGTGAGCGTCCCAGGAGCTCAGCACACGAGCTTCCCAGGAGGTCGGCATGCGAGCGTCCCAGGAGCTCGGCACGCGAGCATCCCAGGAGCTCGGCATGCGAGTGTCCTAGGAGCTCGGCAAGTGAGCGTCCCAGGAGCTCCGCAAGCGAGCATTCCAGGAGCTTGGCATGCGAGCGTCCTAGGAGCTCGGCAAGCGAGCGTCCTAGGAGCTCGGCAAGTGAGCGTCCCAGGAGCTCAGCACGCGAGCATCCCAGGAGCTCGACAAGTGAGTATCCCAGTAGCTCGGAGACCGAGCGTTCTAGTAGCTCGACACACGAGTGTCCCAGGCGCTCGGTACGCGAGTAGCCAGGTGCTCGACATGCTAGCGTCCGAGGCGCTCGGCCAGTAAGCGCCAGGCGCTAGGCCTACGAGTGCCCAAGGTGCTCTGCATGTGAACGCCCTTGCTTTAGTGATCTTTATTTTGTTGGGTTTCGGAAAGTTAAAATTTATGTTCGAAGATTTCTAAATGTTGGTCGAAACTGAAAAGGGAAATTTAGCTCAAGCTTAGTGGCGGTTCAGCCTATTATTGTGATATTAATGATTTTAAATTAGTTAGGACCTATATGGGCTCAATGAAAGAACCCTTCAAAGTCTTCGCCAGCTTAAGGTTTTATGCTTTCGCAAGAAGGGTTGGGTTCCGATATCGGGGCCCAACAACACTTGTTAATTTGGCAAAAAATGTGTTAATTAAATAGAGACTGACTTATAATAGGTTGTGAAAAAATGATGTGAATCATGAATTTGTATAGATTATATTTGATGTCATAGATTGATAGATTGGTTAAATATGAATGAGCAATGTCTAGGTATCTGTTTGTGGAGTAAGTACCAGGACATCTTGAGTCCTAAGGATGTCCTGTGCTAATGGTTAGGTACCGGAGTGGTATCGAGATATGCTAAGTCTTGAGGATATCTTGTGCTGATGGCTAAGTACTGGAGTGATATCAGGTACTAAATTAAATTGAAAAATTAAGGCACACTATGTCGATATTTATACATCTAATTATGTTTCCACTTAGTGAGATATTACGATGAGTAGAGATGAGCTGACAAACCATTGAATGTAAGCCTACTAAGTTAAGCAAGGCCTAGGTGATTCAATTAATTATGAGATAAAACATAAATAGCAATAATAAAATAACATTAGTCTTAATCATTGTTTTGATAAAACTTTGATATTTGCTAATTAATCGGATAGGTTGAGTAATGTTATGTATTTTGTTATTATATGTATGTTTTAATCACTTGACTAATTTCTGTATATATATTGAGCTAATTGATTTTAAGGGCACGGTCAGTTATTATTATTGAGCAGGCGACTAACTTCTTACCACTATCTTTTTAGGAGATAGAGAGATTGTTGATAAACCTAGAGTGGAGTTTAGGTGAGCCAGTAGATTAAATTGAATAACGTTATTTTTATTGTATATACTTTTGAATGTGACAGTTCGGTTTAGTCGTGCTTGTACAGATAAATTTTTTTGATTGATGAGCGTCCTTTTTTAAAACTAATGATGATTTTGGTAATTAATGTTATATTTTGGGAACAATTGGATAATTGTGGTTTAAGAATTATTGGAGAGTTACATTAGGTTGTATCATAGCGGATTTACGTTTCTAGGGATGTTATTAAATGAAAATAACTAATGTTGTATTTTTTGTCTTATTTAGGATGGTTTCATGAGATGACACTGTTGGCCTATAGTGGATTGTGGAATTGGATAATTTTATCCATGCTCCAAATATGCCTAATCATAGGGATGTCAGAACAGATCGAGTAGAAGGAAAGATACCAATGCTACAACAAATGATACAATTCTTTTAGATGATGCAACATGTTATTACTGCAGCTCTAACCTAAGGTGAATGTAGGGTAGATGGCAACTACGAGCAGATCCGTAAGATGGTTGTAATAGAATTTCGACGTACTACTGAT
Source organism: Erythroxylum oxycarpum (assembly GCA_025629785.1). Taxonomy (NCBI): domain Eukaryota; kingdom Viridiplantae; phylum Streptophyta; class Magnoliopsida; order Malpighiales; family Erythroxylaceae; genus Erythroxylum; species Erythroxylum oxycarpum. The sequence goes on along the minus strand of JAOTAZ010000002.1, from coordinate 30,459,437 downwards.
CCTGAGGAGGTTGAGGCATGGTGAGAGCAGATTGATAATATTTTAAATCATCTGGAGCATACCTTTAAAAGGAAGTTACAATACATCATTTCATTATTCAGGGGCAATATACTGATTTGGTGGAAGTTAGTAAAGAGATCGTATGTGGCATCAAAGATAAATTGGCAGGACTTCTAGAGAGAGTTTAGAGATGAATATACTCTGCAGATATATCAGGATCGAAAGAAGATGGGGTTTATAAAATTGGTTCAGATAAAGGAGATGTTAGTGGCAGATTATAAGGCTCGCTTTGCATCATTTTTTAAGTATGCATTAAAGGTTATGGCAAATCCAAAGGAAATATGTTACCGATTTAAGCAACGTTTGAGGATGGATATCCGCTTAGGTTTAAGAGTTGCTACTTTTAATTTCAAGAAGTTATTAGAGAGTGCACTCAGAGTAGAGAATGTGATAAAAGAAGGCAGAAAGAGAGGAGAGCTAAAGAGACAATCTGAGAGTTATTAGGGTGAGGAGAGTCGATCTATCAAGAGGGAAGCTAGTCATTCATGGTCTACTTGTAGCGCCCCTTTACCGTAGAGTATATACCGGGACGCCCGGAGGTCATTCCGGTACATATTCTATGATAATGGCGCGCTATGATCGATCATTACGTTCACTTCACATGGCATCATATTATTTTTCGCTTGTAAACAATCATAAGAAAATCAAAATATTTTAAAGCCATCCTTTTTCTCATTTCATTTCATAAAAATCCAATTGTCTACATTGTGACTTTCAACAAATTCCATATGCACATCATTAAAAACCTAATACAATAATACTACATGAATGAGGAAAATATGTATAATCTAATTAATCTGTCCAAAAATCCCAGTTGACCGACCTTTGAACCATAACTTCTCTTGCCAATCACAATCTACACGGCTGGTAGAGTCTCTCAGAAGTTAGAGTCGTCTCTCGGTCGTAAAAAGACAACGTTGCAATTTTGGTAAGTTTAGTGAATTCAATGAGGTAACCATCATCGATGGTTCACTTAATTCATGCAACACATTTTTTCACATAACATATAATCACATACTACATGTTATATAAGTATCACATTTTCACTTAAGCATAGACAAATTTTGCATTTCAATCGATCAAACAAAAATGCATATGAAATGCTCATGAGATACTTTCCCAATTGTTACGTTGTTGTGACCGAGTGCCTAAATTGTCCTATATCCATTTGGATATTGGGCTCATTAATAACTGTCCCTTATCCGATGAGGATACATGACTCATTATACATAGTGAACCTTAGGCTCTTAATCACTGTTTGAGCTCGAGGCTCTTTTCACTCGTTGAGCTTTAAGCTCTGATTGGTGGCTACTCTGATCACAACTGTCATTATTTGATTATGCATTAATGAATGGAATGTATGTACCACAATCAATCACATTATAAAGCACACATGTCTTCACATTCACAATCAAGCAGCACTTCAATATCTCAATCCACATTACACATTCATCGGACCTTCTGTCCAGAATCCACAATAAAAAACATTCATTTATCATTCAAAACATAGTCTAAGCAAACAAGTAATTAAGTGAGACCATTTAGGTTACTCACTAGTTGCTCCCGAAGTTAACGCTTAGAAGTTCTGGCAACATCTGGAGGTTGATGTTTCAGTTGCTCCTGTATATCAAACAACAAACACAAATATCACAATCTATACAATCATAACTATTTAATAATGCACATGAATGAAATGAAATAGGTACAATGCTTGTTCATGACAATCACAGGTATCATTCCATCAATTTCATCACAAAATCATTCTCATATCCAAAACTCATCTAAGTATAATTTATACTTAGGTTTGTGCCTCACTAAAACTATTAAAATCTCTATTCCTTTCTTATTGACTGACTTCATAATTCTCCAAATCACATTTTCGGGTCTATTGTTCACATTTAATTAGAAAGGTAAAAATGAGGTAATTTGGTCAAACACACCAAAAGTCACCCAATTTGGTTCAGTAATTTGGAAGATATGTCTTAAACATTATCGGATGTTCATATTAAAAAATAGTGTACTATATACACAACTTCCATCAAAAAATTCAGCATCTTAGAGATTGAATCATAATTCGACTTCTAGAGACAATTTTTATTCCTATACCTCTAGTTTACTCCAAATAAAAAAATCATCTTATTTAGAATCCTATAGGTCTAGATATAATCAAAATATTGAAGTATGTTTAGTGGAATAACACTGTTCATATTATTTAAGAGCACTCACTTTTTTTCACTCAATCTTTCTCAATTCATTTTAGATGGCTATGATTTTTTGTGGAGATGTAGAGAAATATCTTATGAGTCCAATGGTTTAAGAATCAAGTCATTTGTATGCCTAGAGAAGAATTAATGGCCAAAAGAATCAAACCTGTTTTGTCCTCAATAATATTGAACCTGTTTTGGGACAACAGCCATAACTTTCTTTAGTAATATCGGATTAAGGTGTTCTTAGGATGTATTGAAATAAGTCTTCAAAATCTAAAACTTTTATGAAGGCCGCAAAGATAAATTCTACCATCTGAGGGGTCAAAAATGGGTTAGACAATAGGGTCAGACGAACAGTGCACAAAAGAAGTTTCGGTCAAACATAGAAGAAATAGAAGTCAACCATGGATGAAGCAGAAAGCAGACGAAGTAAAAAGCAGACAAAGTAGAAAGCAGATGAAGTAAAAAGCAGATAAAGCAGAAAGCATACGAAGCAAAAAGCAGATGAAGCAAAAGCAGACGAAGTAAAAAGCAGACGAAGCAAAGTCAACTTAAGACAATGCAACTCTTAAGATGAAGCAGAGTCAACGTAAGACGATATGATGTCATCACAAATGATATGATGTCATCATAGATGATACGTTTTTACAGACAATATGACGTCATCATAGACGAAACTATCTATACTTTTGAGCATCTCCATGTTTCCTCTCAACTTCTATTTAAAAACTCATTCCCATCTCAGACCATCATTTTACAATTACTCTTCAACTCAAAAACCATTTTCTTAATCATCTCTAAAGGATTCATCAACTCATGTATACACATATATTTATATATATGCACAGTGAAGAAACAGAGCATGTTTCACCTTTCCAACTTTAATCTTCTACACTTACCCTGTACACCATTTCAATGTTATTTCCAACTCCAAAATCATTTTTGCATCATCTAATCACTAACAATCCATAAAAAACTAAATTAACACTATAACCCAATTTTTCATCTTATCAACAGTGTTCATGAAGATATATATACGTAAGTGCCCTGCTCCCTGCAAATGATAGTAACGTCATCCATGTATTTCAAAAAAATCCATAACTCTAACAAATTTATTCACTGCTTGTTGAAAACTCCAAAAGCTTCAACTATCTTCAAGCCCTAAACTCCATGCAAAGCATGTTATCCACTGAGAACATTAACCATCTTCTGGTTTTTTTTCATAAGGTAAAAGAAACAACTTAGAAGGTGGGATTGGTATAGGAAAAAGGAAAAACACAGAGATCTTTTAGAAGGTGTTTGATGAAAAAATTTGTGTATTGGGAGGAAATTCGAAGAAAGTGATTATGAAAAATTATCTAGACAAAACTTAACCTTTCAACATTCATAGAATAGTAACCTACTTCTAGCAAAAGTACAAAAAGCAACTTGACACTTGTCCCTTTCTATGGTCTAAGCTCTAACCAAGTTTCTTTTGGACTAAACTCTTTAACTCCCATCTTTACAATAAATTTATCTCTAAATATCTTTTGATTTCTATTTCCTATTTTCCATAATACTCTATAAATTCTGAAATAAATCCCAATTCACAAAAATTTTCAAAAATCACAACTCAATCCAATTATACCAGAAATTATTCATGAATGCATGTATAGTTATTTTCATGTGCAGAAAATTCACTATTCACGTGTATGTGTATGACATATTATGCATGAGCATGAAAAATGCATTTCTTAGCTCTCATTGATCACTCACATTTAATATTCTAACCTCCCCGCGGATAATGGGATATTACAACTCTCCCCTCCGTAAAAGAAATTTCATCCTCAAAATTCTTACCTGTTTGCTCGAACAGGTAGGGATATTGTCTCCTTATATGCTCCTCTATCTCCCATATTGCTTCCTCAGTTGAGTGGCTCCTCCAGAGGACTTTCACTAATGAAATGAGTATATTCCTCAACTGTTTGATCTGTGATCCCACAATCTTAATCGGCTCCTTAATATAGCTTAAGTTACTAGGAACCTCAATCTCCTAAGCCAATATCATATGTGTCGGATCTGATTGATATCTTCGGAGCATACTCACATGAAACACATTATGCAACTGAGACATCTCATTTGGTAAAGCCAACTTATAGGCCAAAGTTCCAATCCTCTCAATGATCTCATAAGGACCAATGTACCTAGGTCTCAACTTGCCCTTTTCGCCGAATCTCAAAACTCCTCTCCAAGGTGACACTCTTAGGAATACTCTGTCTCCCACACTGTACTCCATATCACATCGATGTTGATCCATATAACTCTTCTGTCTATCTTAAGTCGCTTTAGTGCCTGTTTGGTTCAGCTTTTGGAGACTCCAAAAGCACTTTTTTCTACCGCAAAAGCTATTTTTAGGATAAAATGAGTGTTTGGCAGTAAACCTCAAAAGCGCTTTTCAAATAGAAATAGCTTCTAAAAAGCTAAAATACAGCTTTTTGAGAAACTAAAATTTGGAGCTTTTTTGAAAAGCTCCAAAATTTAGCTTTTTCGGGAAGCATTTTTTTCCACTCCCCCGTCACTTACGTTTATAACATCTTAAGAGTCGTTTCTCTTGCTTAACTTCTGGTCTTTTCTTTTCCATCTGCCGACTTCTCCCTGTACAATCCCTCAGTTAGTTCTTCTTCTTCTTCCTGTTATTTATGTTACCTCGGTTTGTTGATGAAAGAAACAGGCACTGTGTTGATGTATCAACGCAGAGGAAGGTCTGCGTTGATGTTCACGCAGACCCATGTCTGCGTTGAACAACACAGACGGTCTGCGTTGAGCTTTTTTTTCATTTGAAGCAGAGGAAAAGATTTAATCGAGTAACATTTTCTGATTATTCCAAGTGCTAACTAATTCCAGTGAGTCAGTGTCAACAATTTCCCATTATTTTGTCACTTGAAAGTGAAACGTGGTTTTAAATAATTCCAAGGTTTTATAAAAATGTAGATGATGGCCATTTTCTTTGTTGTAAATATCATGGTTTTAAATAATGTTTAACTGTATTAGGTTTAGATCATTATTGCTACTTCAAATTTATATCTTGTGCAAGAACTAATACGTTGATTAATATAAGAGATTTTGTTTGCATGATTGAAAATGTAACTTATACTTTCTAAAGATGGGGAGTTGGCTAGAACATCTTAATGTTGAATTGGGTATTTGTTAAGAACTAGATTGATTTTGTCACTTAAGCATACGGAGAGTTTATGTATTGATGATACGGAGTCAGACTGTTGTTTTCCTCCTTCAAGGGCATCTAGCTCTGCAACTGAGGTGGTATTTTGGTTGAATGTTAGCTTCTTGTGTCTAATTGAAATTAGAAAGCTTATTGGACTTTGGAAGCCTTTCTGAAAAGAAAAGCTTTTGCATTTAGCTTTATGTCCACCTTGTGATTAATTTTTTCAGTTATGTGGGCACCTCCTCAGTTCTTATGGTTATAGTGCTCCAGAGTGTGAATCAGGAAGTTATACATGCAAGAGTGATGTCTATAGCTTTGGAGTTGTGATGTTAGAGCTCCTCACTGGAAGGAAGACCTATGACAGGTTTATGATACTCTAAAAAGGATAATCTGAGCTTTAGTTTCAGAGTCTTAAATCAATGAAGTTAACTTATCTGTGCTCTTACTGGAAAATCTATCTAGGTCTCAGCCTCGAGGAGAGCAGCATTTGGTTAGATGGGCAATTCCTCAGCTTCATGATATAGATGCATTATGTAGAATGGTTGATCCTTTTCTCGGCGGAGAATTTCCTGTCAAGTCCTTATCTCGTTTGGCAGATATAATTGCTAGATGTCTCCAGGTGAGTATGAGAAAATGGACTCTTTCTGGATACTTCAGGGGATTTAGTTTATTGAGTTGTAGCATTTTAGTGGTGCAAGTTAATCAATGACTACAAGAGTGTGATATATTTCTTCTATGCAGTGGGATCCAGAATTTAGGCCATCCATGTCTGAAACAGTCCAGGACCTTCTTCAGATGTAGCAGAGAAAAGGATCCTCTTCTCCAGTTTCAATCCGTTGAGAAGACGGAAGAGGCATTGGTTTTGTAATGTAAAGCAACATGGATGGTTCAGTACTAACCAAGCTAGCTACACACGTTCTTTAATTATTGACTGGGATGTGTAACTTTTTCATGTAATTACTAGGATGTCTTGCTGTGGATATTTTAGGTAATGCTATTATTTGATTTTTTAAATGCCTAAATTTTGGTTACGCAGTTTTACTATATTATTACCAGTTACTAAGGGAGTCTTGGGATCAAAACGACTTGGCTACACTGTCCAGGCATCCAAAAGCAGCAAAGCACTAAATTTTCCTGTTTTAACAATTATCCAGTCTATGTGCTATGTACGTGTTCTATTGATTATGAAGACGAAAAGAGGTCTGCTTCTATAGATGCAAGCACTAACAAAGACGAAATAGGAACTAAAAACTTTTGGATGTTTATGGTTCTATTCACTATGAAACGTCGGCAGGCTCCAGTACAGTCAAATTCTTTGATGTTAAACATGTTTATAAAGCTATAAATTTAATATTATGATTTATTCTGGAATTATTTTGTTACTCTTAAATATTGTTGATTTCAATACATGTTGGATGCTTGTGATAATCGTTCATCCATAAACTTGAAAATAAATCGAGATAACTAGTCAAAAGTAATCAGTGTTAGATTTTACAATCAGAGGTGCTACTTTAATAGACGCATAATTATCAAATTAACTATCAATCAAAGAGAGATTATGTTTGAGAAATTAATTATCCAATAGATAACTTCAGATATAATTAAATAAGTTGGGAAAAGTTTTGTGAATCGAGAGAATGCAAATTTGAAAATTTTGAATTCAATTAGGGTTAATTGATTAGATCCTGAAAGAAAGTAAATAATACCTAAGGAAATTTAGGATCAAACACATAATTTGATCAACAAGATTAAAAGAAACAAAATAAGGAAAAAATAAATCATAAGTATTTAATCTTGATTAAAACCCTAAATTTGTTGGTAACTCAATTATTTGTTTTATTTATTTCATTGTTTAAATTTATGTTATTTACTTTTATTCAAAATCAATTTATGAATATCTTAGACAAAGTTAGGTTCAAATTGTCAACTCTTGTATAATCCTTGTGAGAACAATAACCTCTTATACTATAAGATAAGATTCATATATTTGAGGTGTATTAAGAGTTTTATGATTAGATGTAAAACTTGCTCAACAGTATGAACTCTATTACTTTATGTTTTGAATTGATTTCTTAATTTAATAAAAGATTATACCTTTCTTGAGAATATTTTTTGTTTTTATATTATGTTGAATTGAAGGAATAACGGTTAAAAATTCAATATTCAAATTGCTATATTGACATTGAGAGATCGTATGTATAAATAGATCACAACTAGGGATGACAGTGAGTTTTCAACCCGATTAATATCTACACCACTCAACCCCAAAAAATAGACATGGAGGTTAAAAAAATAGATTTTAAATTGATGTTGAAAAATGGATGTGAATATGGATTTGGATACGGGTCTAGTGATAATCCGAATCGATGGATACCCATACCTTACCCCTTTTTTATTAACTTTATTTTTTCTGTTTTTTCTTGAATATTTATGGTTAAATATAATAAATATCAATATTTTTTTAGAAGAAACAGCTTTAAAATCTCCACTTTACTCCTCAGTCCTCACTTTTTTCATCATATTTTATTTTCTTATATGATGATAATAATGTAAATGACATGGAGATGGAGTTTTGAATGTTGTGGAGTTCACACAAAGACAATTTGAAACTTTGGATATTTTTTCTTT
>JAOTAZ010000002.1:30428299-30438302 GCA_025629785.1 Erythroxylum oxycarpum | reverse complement strand
GTCCTTGGGTTTGGCCAAGAGGTGTCTGTTAGGTTAAAATAGGTGATTAATCCCCCTCCACTACATGATACATTCTCTAATTGGGGGTTATGATTGACTTAGGTATTTGCTGCATTCTCAAAGGTAAGAATCGAACCTGAAACTACTTGGTTAAGTGACAAAAATATGCGCTATCTACGCTAACTTACTGAGTTATTTCTTATATATATTTCAAATCTCACATTTTAGTGAAACTTCAATTTTATATATTTTCAATCTCACGTTTTAGTGAAATTTCAAGCTTTGAAGAGAATTCAAGTCTCATCGAAATACACTTAAATTGTTTTCGAAGGTTGAAGTTTTACTAAACCTGAGATTTGAAATATATATACACTTAAATTTTGGTTAAAGCTTGAAGTTTCGCTAAAATGTGAGATTTGAAATATATATATATATATAAGTACAACAAATTTTTGGTGGGATTTAGCTTTCCTAACTTCACTAAACAGAGGATTACCAGAAATCAGGTTTTAACTAAACTTACAAGCAAATGTCGACTTAGGAAAAAAGAATGCGAGAAGCTTATAATTTAAGGAATGGTTAACCGATATTCCTTTCCTTGTCCAGATAATGACAGCACACAAGTCACAAGGCACATAAAACATAACACACAAAACCAAAAGGAGGAAATGAATCTATACCACTAGATTATATTTGAGATCGCATAGGTTGCTTGATTGGCAATCTAGCAGGATTAATTGAGATACAGATTAAGGTTCGATTTTCGATAACAGGAGCGCATGGACTGCTCTATTAGGGGGTCGATCGGGCGTTTGCTCCCTTACCATCTAATTAGGCTGGGTGTAAGAGTAGTTGGAGTGACTGATTCTACTTTTCGGGATAAGGACATAGACGTAATTTAAAATAATAAAATGAGGACAAAGAAAAGTAGAAAGAGAAATGGATCAATCAAATCACTCTCTCTCATTTTCTTCTTTTTATATTTAACAGAACGCGTCTAAATTGCAATAATTTATTAATATTAGCTGCAAGACCCAAGGGGAACAAAATCAAGTGTTGAGACCGCGGCGGTGCTACTGGTGGTGGTGGTCTTCGTCGTTAGCGGTGGACCACAAATAGATAGAGATCTGCAGGAAGTTTAAGAGCAAACAATCAAAATTCTTCCTGCGTGAAGTGAGGTTGTTGTCAAGAAGAGAGGGGCTAACTTTCTGGATCTCTCTCCTCATTAACGAATGGCAGCCAAGCGTGGTTATAAGCTCCGTATCCTTTTTCTCGCTACCTGGAACTGTCTCTTGCTTCCGCATACATTTCAAGCTCTTGTTAGCTGTTTTTTTAATTATTTTTGGGTGGTTAAGTAGTTGTTACCTTATTCTGTTATTAATTTCTTTTAGTTTTTGTACTTTCGATCTGATGGTGATAAGTGTGGAGATGAGAATATTAGAAGGATTGAAGCTTTTATTGTACTGTTGAATTTTTTTTAATGAAAACTGAACCCTGTTTGCGACTCCTTTTTTCTTTGACTGAAATGCAAATAGAGGAATTTGTGGCGCATTCTACCAATGTTAGATGCCTCAGTGTTGGTAAAAAGGCCTGTCGACTGCTTATCACCGGTGGTGATGATCACAAAGTCAACCTCTGGGCCATTGGCAAACCCACTTCCTTAATGGTCTGTTCCATGCTCTTCTGGGGTGTGTTATGTTTTGACTACTTTTAGCTATGATTTGGTTTTTTTGCTGTCTTATTTGCGTCGGTTAAAATTTAGAGTTTACTTGTATCCTTTCCATAAGCGATTTTCTTCCATATATCATTTGTACTTGATGGATTTGTCAATAAATCTGTTGAAACTTTCTCTTTATTGATTCAAAATCAAAATATCCATGTTAGATAATTTTGTGCCACTTCGTGATTTTATTGTAACACTAGTTGCAGTGTAGCCACTTGCCACGAGGCATAATTTCCATGAGATGATGTTCCCCAATTGGTCTTTGATGTGCAGAGCTTGTGTGGTCATACAAGTCCAGTTGAATCTGTAACTTTTGATGCAGCTGAGATCTTGGTACTCTCTGGAGCTTCCACAGGTGCTATTAAGCTGTGGGACTTGGAAGAAGCAAAGAGTATGTTGGTTAATCAGTAGAAGTTTTTTATGGAATTTTATTGGTTGGATATGGAATAATGCCCTTGTACTGCCAGAAAAGATCCTTGAAAGATTTCTAATCTACTTGTTATTGACCTTGAAGTTTAGTGGTTCGCACTCTTACTGGACATAGATCAAATTGTACTGCTGTCGAATTCCATCCATTTGGCGAATTTTTCGCCTCAGGTTCAACAGACACAAATTTGAGAATCTGGGATATTAGGAAGAAGGGATGCATTCACACATATAAGGGACATACTCAGGGAATTAGTACTATCAAATTCACCCCTGATGGACGCTGGGTAGTATCAGGTGGATATGATAATGTTGTAAAGGTAGTGAGATGACACCATGATACAACAAAATTTTTTCGTGAACTTACAAACATTGCTGCTCATCCATTGAATTTTATCCATTATTGTCTGATAGGTGTGGGATCTTACTGCTGGAAGGTTTTTACATGATTTTACGTTGCATGAAGGGCATATTAGATCCATAGACTTCCACCCCCTAGAGTTTCTCCTGGCCACAGGTGAGTTGGACAATCCATTTTTCTGTGTATGCTAATAAAATCATTAATCAAGAGTTTTCTGTTTAACTTGATGTTTTGGCCATTGTTATTTGTTCTTTGTTCATGTATACTTTATGGTATATGTCACTAATGGGAATTAGAAGCTTTCTATTTAACTTGATGTTTTGGTCATTGTTATTTGTTCAATGTCTTTGTTCATGTCTACTTTATGGTATATGTCACTAATGGGAATTAGAAGCTATACATAGAATTGAAATTGCACTTGTAATTCACTAGTTTTTTATGACTTCTAATGAAGGGAATGTGATTGAAAACTAGGAAATAGAAAGCTTTTGTTATTCCCTAGTTTGGTATTTACCTAGGGGTGGACATGGGAAACTAGGAATGAAATTAAGGAATGAGAATGACCATGATACCTTTCCTTGGTAACCTAATGAATTTCTCATTGCATTTCTCTTGGCTCACTGAAGCATTTCACATCACTTCTTCTCTGTCTCTTCCTATCACTATTATTTTTACTTTATTTCTTGCATCAGTTAATAATTTTTCTAAAGAGAAATTTATTTTTCCAGGTTCAGCAGACAAAACTGTGAAATTTTGGGATTTGGAAACCTTTGAACTGATTGGATCTGCCAGACCTGAGGTATCTAAGAGTCTGCTTTCTCTAAAATTAAACTTGAAGTTTTTATTTGAAGGTACTCAATATCTATATTGATCTTACTTGTCCAAACATTGAAAGAGACAAGTAAAAATTACTCAGTAATTACGTTGCGAGCATATTTTATTCTTAGAAGATAAGCATGCTTAATTGGAATTACGAGATGAAAATCAACTTCTTCTGTCTGAAGGTTGCTCCAGTACACTTTTGTCCATTAACATTCCTTTGTTCTTATTAAACTCTCTTGAGTTTGAAGGAGGGGCTTTTTGTATATCCTGATAATTTAGTTTTCATTCCATATTGTTAACTGTCAAATTCCTGTGATCCATTCTAAAGCACCATTTCTGCTCTTTCCAGGCTACTGGAGTACGCTCAATCACCTTTCATCCTGATGGGAGGACATTATTTTGTGGATTAGATGATAGTCTGAAGGTTTCAATGTCTTTCAGTGATTGAACTTTGCTAACCAATTTACCACACGACGTAGGTTTGATAGATGTTACCCAAACTGTAGGTTTATTCTTGGGAGCCTGTCATTTGTCATGATGCTATAGACATGGGATGGTCAACACTTGGTGATATCTGCATTAATGAAGGAAAACTTTTGGGTTGCTCATACTATCGAAACTCTGTGGGGGTTTGGGTGGCAGATATAAAGGTTGTTTTCTTTCTTTGCTTTCTGTCTTCAACTTTTGATGCAAATGTTTAATGGTTGACTGATGTTCAATTATATCACTTACCATTGAAAGTTGTACTTCAGCTTATTGAGCCATACACAGCTGGTTTCTTGTCTGAAGAAGTTGACTCTGGAGAGCAGAATTTTAGCACCCCCAGAAGTCCATCTCCGGAAGAAATAGAGAGTTGTGCAAGATCAACAGAACCTTTGCAGTCTAGGTCTACTGATTATGGGACAAAAGAGATCAAGAACATATACGTGGACTGTAAGTTTACCATTTTGTTGATCTATCACCAAGAAACTTATTACTTCCCGTTACACTGTTATCATTCTTATAACCTCATTTGTGATTGCATTTGCCATTGAATATTTCTTTATTCAAAAACTTGGCTGCTCCTTTAGTTTTTGGAATATGATTTCACTATACTTAACATTGGTATGAGAAACTTGTTAACAATGACTTTTTTTCTGCTTATGTGGATCCTGAAAATGTTAATCATAAAAAAATAAACTGTTTGTATTAAAGGTGTCGTGATCTTTTCCCAACATTAGATGGGTTCTTGGCACATTGTATTTTCCATTTTTGATAATTATGCGTAGATTTACTGGATTGTGAATGTGTGAAACATGAACATCTTTTAATGCCAGTTCAATTTATCTGTGCTCCATAAATATAGATGGGCACTGGTTTTTGGCCAGTTGAATTAATCCGCATGCAACCACATGATACTATGTGTTTAGAAAAGGATAGCTGATTGAAAAACCCTCATATCCAATAGCGCTTATATGATGCATGCTTGCACTCCTTTCTTGTCTGCACACCTCACGAAGGTGCTTCTCTATCTTTCATGTTAAGCTACTGGTGGCAACCCCGTTACATCACAAAGAGATAGATCTTTGAGTTCCTCAAAATTGGTCCCTACTTTGGATTCAAAATCTACTAATCCATCAACTAAGAAGCAGAGCCCTACAGTGGGATTGGATTCTAAAGGAAGTGAGCGAGCACTCAACAAAGCATTCACTGTGCCAACTATTGTCCCTCAAGACAATCCCATTGAAAAGGATTCTTTGAATTCTGGGAGGGATGCAGTTACTTTTCTAAGAACAAAACCTGGCATGTTGCTGAGGCCTGCTCATGTCCGGATGCCATCAAAGAGTAAAAATGACATAGACAACCTGCCAGAGTCTGCAATTTTCAGCAATGCAATGCAAAAGAAAGAGTGTACTGCTGATGTGAATTTGGAAATCCCTACTGTACCAGAAGGTGGAACTCAAAAGTCTTCTGAGGAAAGGACTTCTAATATCAACATTGTTGCAGAAAAGTTTGAAAAAGTCTTATCACCAGTTATTACCTCTAAGCAAGAAAACTGTAAGTTTCTATGTTTGGCATTATGATGTTTAAATATTCAGCTCTTGTTTCATTCTTTTTTTTAATCATTAGTCCATTGTTTTTTATTGTCTCCTCTCTCCCCTGGTTTCCTTGGATTTTACCCTCGGTGATACATTGTCATCTCTTCCCTGCCCTCCTGAGTAATTTTGGTTCATATATTGGAATCTGTTCTCTGTTCTACCTTCGATTCACTATGATTCATGTAAAGAACAAGCTGAAACTTTATTGTAAGCATAAACTTTAACCATTTGATTTTGTTGTGGGGAGTAAGTCAGTTTCTTTAAAATTTTCAACTATCTTGCTTTCATCATATATGCCTCTTCCTTAAGAGTTACTTACATATCTACCATCTATGCCATCCCTTTCTTTGATCTTAGTACCATAATATTTGCCATGCTTATTCTAGGTGATCCATTAATTGTGTACTTTTTCACAAATTTGAGGCATGAATTTCTTCCTACATCTAAAATTGGACTCCCCCATCAATTTGTCCTCTATTTTTCACCTCAACTTTTTTCTTAAGTTACAATCACCTAATGTACTTTTATGATTTTTTGTTTTGTTTTTTGACATCAGTTTCTGGTAATAATAAGTTCTCTTGTTCTTTAGGTGATAAATGTGTGGATGACAGTAAAGGGATCGCCTCTGTAAAAATTGTCAATGGAGGTTTGTTAGCCTTCTGTATATGATTTTAAGGTTTACTAGCTGCCTGTAAAATTTGTCAATTTTAAAGTTTCCTTCTTGCAGTTGCAGTAGTGGCAGGCAGGACCCGCACTCTGGTTGAGAGGTTTGAAAGACAAGAGAAACTCAGCAATGAGCATCAAGCCATAAATGGCAATCCTCAAGCTGTAGTGGACACAAATATGACGCCTAATGTTGCAACTGATGTTACCCCTCTAATCATTTTTCCAGCTGACAGAAAAGCCAGCTTGGCACCTGATAAGACACCTCATATCATTCAAGAAAAGGAAGGAGCATTAGCCACCGCAAGCCCTTTTACCATACATTTGGCTAATGCCACTCTCACTTTAACATCTGATAAGACTTCTCCTGTTATATCTGAAATGGATGGGATGCCTGTTATTCCAACCTCTGATGTTATGCGTGAAACTAACAGGAAACCTTCCTCAACATCTAACATGGTCCCTCGCGTTTTACCTGAAATAGATAGAATATCAACTGTATCAACTATTGTGACTCCTCGTGTTACACGTGAAATGGGAAGTCGTCGGCCCCTGTCGGTATGATCTTTTTCTTTATGAAAATTTTGTATTGTCTGGAGATAGAAGAATGTCACCTTCTAATTTGTGAATATTTGTTTCTGTTCAATACAGTTTGTGTTAAGACTGAAATATTAAGTTAAAGACCATTTTGAGTAGTAGTGTTAAACTTCCATTCTTGATGACTCTCCCTTAAGATATTAAGTCCTTGGGAAATCTTTATGATGTTTCTTTATAATCTGCTTGGGTCATTCTGACAATCACGTCAAGGATATTCCGAGGGACCTCCTACCTACTGACCTTAACTGGCATGAAGATTCCTTTTCCTGTTACTTGTAATTTATGCCAAGTTATTAGTTCTAGCTACTATCAAAAGAAAGTGATTTTCTGTTTTCTGATGTCAGAGGGAAGATCCTCAGATTTCTGGGCAGGAGCCAATGTGTGCCAATAGTAGGGATATTACTGAAGATCTGATGCAAACTCATGATGTATTCTTGAGTGGCCTAAAGTCCCGGTTGACAAAAATACAGGTAAAAGTACTGCTAGTTATGCTCAGGAATATCTCTAGATGATGGTGTGCATGCATCTTACTGTTGTCTGCTAAGTCTCTATCCTTGGAGAATTTCCTTTTCCTTCTTCAATATAAAACGAGTAGTTGACCCCAGACTAGGTAAGTAGTTGCCTTATGATGAAGAATATGCTATTATCTGAGATTTCTATGTATGTGTTTGAGGGCAATTTGTGCATGTTTCAGTTTTTTTTGTCCTTTTCTTATAGGATCTCTGCCTAATGTGCGCTATTTGGTTGGTATGAATAATTCTGTTGTGATTCTGCAGGTTGTCAGACATTTTTGGGAACGAAATGACATGAAAGGTGCTATTAATGCCATCCGGAAATTGCCAGATCATTCTGTGGGTATTTATAATAGAACTTATTCTCTATTTCTTACATTTTTAATGAACTACCAAAATCACCTTCTAGGTATCTTGTATCTGATTTTTCTCGCATCAATCGATCCATGCGCAGGTACAAGCAGATGTTATCAGTGTTCTCATGGAGAAAATGGATATTCTCAGCTTAGATTTATTTTCTTGCTTGCTTCCTGTGCTTGTGGGCTTACTAGATAGCAAGTTGGAAAGGTAATTGTTGTTGAGGCATATGCTAAGTCAGACTTATTACTGCTGTCTTATCTAGTTTGGGCCATGGGAATCTACAATTTGAGGTTGTAATTTCTGTTCTGATACACCTAGGACAAACCTGAAGTATTACTTTCGAATGTGCAGTGGTAAACATTCCCACCTATCTGAGAGGTTGGGGGTTCTACTCTTCACTTGGGTGGGTGGGTTATGGGTTTTATTTAGTAGACTTTTTTCTTTCCGATTTACCCAAAAGAATTGCAAATGAAGAAGTTGGGAGAGGATAGGTGGGGCAGGGTTTGGAAGAACAACACATTTCTTCTCTGGAATGATAATATTAAGAATTCCGTGTGTCCTTTTAGTTGTCAATTTCGATTTTACGCTAGATCTAGAGTGAAGTCAATGTCTCAACCTGCATTTCAAATGACAGGCTTAAGTTTTCAGAATCATTCAACTTTCCTTGTAATTTTGTAGGCATGGAAAGGTCTCACTGGAGATGCTGCTGAAGCTTGTGGCAGTGTTTGGCCCAGTAATACATGCGGCCGTTTCAGCACCTCCTTCTGTTGGGGTTGATCTTCATGCAGAACAAAGGTGGGTTTAATAGACATTTCATAGATATTCTTTTAGTTCAAGTTAGTTTGCATAGCAAAATTAGAGTTAATTGTAATTCGAATTTGTAGATTGGAATGCTGCAAACAGTGCTTTATGCAGCTGCAAAAGATTCAGCAACGTCTCCCAGCCCTTGTCAGGCAAGCATCCTGTCTCAAATTAAGTAGCTCTTTTCTGCCAATGACTTTGAGGTCAACTTGAACCAGTTCTTTAGCAAGTTGATTATCAGTTAATGTGTTGTCTTGGTGCAGGAGGGGTGGCTTGTTGGCAAAATGTGCTCGTGAATTGAATTTAGTTCTTAAACAGGCTTAATAGGTGCTTTATGCTGCAAGTTCAAGGGAAATGTCTCGACTGATATCCCGAGACAGAAGCTCCTGCAGCATAATACTGTAGTTACAAGTTGCATATCGCCTGGTCCTTTTGACTGCTTCGGAACGTGTGTCGTACGAGTAATGCCGCTTCTAGCTCCTGGGGAGAAAAGAGTCTTCCCAGACCCTACGATTTTGATTCTAAGTAGCCGGATCTGTATTCTTTGTTCAATTGAAATGTAACTAATGCCAATTGATATGTACACCAAATATGTTATAATATTCAATGAAACTGTATTTTCCTCCGAGCTTCTTCCAGTTCACCCTGCTCTTCTTTTTTGGTAAGCGGATGAAGGGCATACGTTGATGGAAAACAAACCCAGTTGCCAATATCCTCAAAGCTTCTAATTGTTGGGAGTTAAAATAGCATCCATCAATTCCCAACAGCAGCATTTCGCCTAGTCACGTATCCATTCCCTTCGGCACTAACAAGTGGTTGGGACCAATGGAATTCTGAGGGTTATAATACTAACTTTATAGAAAAAGTAATTCTGAATTGATCTCATCCTTTAAGAATTGCCATTTCTTATTTTTTATTATTATTGAGTAATAACTCAAATCTCTCAATAAAATGCATCTTATAGGAATACAAATACATATTTCATTCTATAGTTTTCGATTACGAGAAATAATTAGGCATTCCGATTGAGAGAAGAACCTATGATTAGCTTTTCGGGAAATTTTCAAACGAACAATTTAACAATCTGAACTGACTGATGTTGAAGAATTAGTGGATGAGTTGTAGTTAGGGATGAAATGTCACTCGAACCCAGAACTAGCTAGTTATCCTCAAAATGCATTGAGGCGCAACAGTTGACTAGACATCTAGGGATAAAGCACTGTTTCGTTGTACAGAGCTGACCCTGGATAGGGGCAAGCAGGGAACCTGCCTAGGGCCCACCATAAAAAGGGAGTCCTTAACATTTCCAAGGTTTAGCCTTTAGGTAAGCATCGAATGTAGAGATTCTAGAGAACGTTGGTGAGTAACTCACGTAGCAAATTTCAACAAGACAACAACGTTGATAGTTACATAATAAAGACTTCTTAACATATTAGCATAATAGTCTGACTTGAAAACAAAGAAAATTGCCCCATTTTACAACAATATTAGTATTGAAAACGGAGAAAGTTGTGGATGAGCAACATCCATATTTATCAAGTTATGGTTAAAGTTAACTTGTTAATTATAAATAGTTTTGAAGTATTTAGGTTATATTTTCAAAGTTAATGTTAACTTGTTAGTTATGAATAGTTTTGAAGTATTTAGGTTATATTTTTAC
>JAOTAZ010000002.1:30397602-30411091 GCA_025629785.1 Erythroxylum oxycarpum | reverse complement strand
TTAATTATTTTTTTAGTAATTTATATTTTATTAAGCTTTTTTTCTTCTGTGTCCTACATCATTATTTTGCATGTTACATCTGCATGTGAGTCTACCGAAAACAGCTTTTCTATTATATAAGTATAAGACTGCGCACTATTTGACCTCCTCGTTCTGCTTCACTACAGGATTTCAACCTGAGTGCGATGATGATGATGATGAGCTGGCCTAGTAAACTTAGAACTTTGCAAAGTTTAAAATCAATGTATTCAGATCAATAAGAAATGCAGGAGATCCTTTTTGAAACAATGGATAGTAAACCTACAACTTTGCAGAGTTTAAAATCAATGTATTCAGATCAATAAGAAATGCAGGAGATCCTTTTTGAAACAATGGGAACGAGGGAAATGAGTTCCTTCTGATGCTTGTAGTCTCGTTCTCAAAATGTAATCAACCGTGTTGCTAATGCTATCAAACCGAAAATATTATCCTTTTAGATTATCGACTAATCCAAGCTGAGTTGAGACTTGGGAGGAGATTAGAATAAAGAAAACAGGACATTATTACCTCCCCCAAGACAGCCTTCCTGACCTAACTACAAGTCTAGGGTTCATTTGAAAAAGAAATAAATATAATAATTAAACCAAGTTCCTACTTCCCAGCAAGCGTGCATGCTGGCCACCGATGACTTTGAGTTGCACAAAGTCCAGTCTCGTGCTGGTCAGCTCTGACTGACACATGGAGGTCTTATTTTCAACCGAAACACCATTCCCATTTTTTGTGGTTTACCTTACTCAACTGCGATAAGAAAATAAAAACAATACGCATGTCCAAAAAGCAGTTCAACAGCAGTTGGAATAAGACAGGTTATGGTAATATATGTCCATGATTTGGTTGGATTAGGTTGGTGGCCAATACCATCCTTAGTCGCCTCTCACTCCTCTTGGTGCGCAATCGATGGGGCTGGTGTAGTGGGGCGGACGCTGTGTTGCCCTGTTGGTTGCAGGTCATTTCATCTATAGATATACATCGTCTCCACCAAAGTTTCTGCCATTCAGTGCTTATAATTTGGTTAGTTGATCCACCCGCCACTAAGGCTGATTGTGAAGTACAGCACAAGGCACGTCATTGGCTTGCTGAATTTCTTGTATGTTTAACTTAGCTTACTCCATTTAATTATGAGGAGGCAAGTACAAGAAGTCATTAATGTCACACCATTTTCTTGGTAACCTGTCATATATAGATGACATTAATTTTTATTACATTTTGGCATATCCCACCCAATTGCTACTCCATCTCCACCGGTCTTCAGCTGACCGTCCAAAATACCAAAACCGAACACAATTTTCCAGTTTTAGTTGCAAGTCATTATTACCACCAGATTCACTGGTGCCTGAAATCAACTTAAGAAGTGGTCCAATTTTGGACACAGTATCTTGTAACTTAGCTTGCCAGTTTTATGAGATCAATCCTTACAAGATCTGTCCGATTCCAACAACCTTTTATAATTTCAAGCATAATGACAGACTATGATAAGAGTCCAACAACCTTGTATAATTTCAAACATAATAACAGACTATGATCACCCCCTCCCCATTTCTAGTAAAATCATTATACCAAACATCCCCATATTACGAGTCACAACTGAACGTTGTTAAATAAGATCGAATGGTATGAAAAAAATAATGTTTTAAATCTCTTATCTTATCAGTTTAACTTCTGGTTTTAATTACGTTAACTTTTTAACTCAAACACTATTGGCACTTCATAAATTTTCCTATTCTCTTAATCTGCATCTTTTAGTAATTATATTCTGAGGTCTATGCCTGAGAATATTGGCAAGAAGATTGAATAGTCAATAAATTAAATCCTCGGATCAAGAACAAGTCCAAGTCCAAGTACACGTCCAAGTCCTTGTCCTTGTCCTTTTCCATTCTCATTTTCTTTTAGTTTGTATCATTCGAGTGGTCCTTTTCTGTTGGCTTGCTGCTATTCTATATTTCTACGCGTTGGTTGGGTTGTGTCTCTCTCCGTTTATTTTGACGCACATAGAATCCACATTTTCTCTTCAGTTCCGTCACTTCCTATTCATCCTAACATCATCCAAGAGTTCATTGTCAACGGCAGTTGTCCTCGGCTTCGCAAATCTTTCGTTCCTTTCACCAAATCGGCTTTTTCTAAAATATATTTTTTAATGAATATTTTAAGTATTTGTTCTAAATTTTCAATTAATTGAATGAAATCTGTCCTAATCACCTTTCAAGATTAGTTATTTTAATACATTATTGCATGAACATGGGATGGAAGTCCAATAATGAGAAATTTCTGCTTATACAAAACATGGGCATGTAAACTACTTCATATAAATCACATTTAATTTCCTCAAGAGTTGTGTCGGGAGAGCTCATGAGGGAAAGAGACAGTCTTGGGCTTGCTTCTTGCTGCAGGAACCTTAAGCTTGGTTAAAGACGCGATCTTTTTAACTTTTTTATATGTAGTTTAGTTCACTGAGGCTTGTTTTAATCTCTGTAATTTACCTATTGTCCCATGTTAAATACAGCACGAATACGAATCCCACAAGGTAACTATCTCTATAATAATAATATCAGCATCAATGACAATCATCAGTGCAAAGAAGCTAACAAGCGAGCATCCATATCTCTCTTTCCATGTGTCACCCAGTCCCTGCACGTCGATGCAAGGCTGATTTTTTATGTATCAACTTCATAAAAATGAGATTTTTTAAGGTATAAATTTGGAGCTGAACAGGCCAAACGTTTGTCAACAGTCCTGTCTGGCTCTTCCTCGGTTGTCCTCCCTTAAAGCGTGGCGTTTCTTACACCTGTGTCTTTTGAGCCCTCTCTTTTAGCTCTCGGTCTCCGTGTCTGTTCATTTTCTGTTCCCATATCTCTCTCTTTCTGGGGTTGTTTGCATTTGGGATTGGCTCCTTTCAGCTGCTGGAGTTCGATTTTGTTTAGTTCATCTTGCTCTTTCGGTTTGGATTGAAGGTTTGTGATCCTTCTCTATTTGAGACTTGTGTTGGTATTGGAAATGCATGAAGCTCTGCATATCATCTGCTTTCAAACGTCAAAACAGGAAATAAAAGTTTTATTAGATCTAATGGCGGTGCTTAAATTTTCCGCAGCTATTTCTCTTTATTAATTCTGGATTCTGTGATGAAAAACCATCGAAGATTCTATCTTTTCCATTTCCATAAAAGAAACAACTGACTTGGGAAGCGGCGGGAGATAAAATTGCTTGATTTGTTTTGTTAATTATTATGTGGAAAACTGTTCGTTCTCATGTTCGGACTCTAATTTATGTTGTCCTTTAGGGATATATTATTCAGGAACTCTGTTTTGGATTACTTTTGGAGATAATTTTGTCTGCCTTCTAGTTTATATTCTAAATGTGTAGTCATGAGCTTCAATGTAAGAAGTCGACCAATGAAGCTCTCGTCTGGAGTTTGGTTTTTTGCATTGCATCGACACATGCATGCCCCTAAACACTCTTTTAACACCAGATTGGTTATTAACAAAGTTTATTTTTGTGTTCTTCTCTCCCTCTCTCTCTCTCTCTCTCTCTAATTCAATACATAGGTCGTGTCGTATTTAGTTTGCTTAAAACTTGATGAGGCATTCAGGAGTTTAAATTGGGCACGCTTTCTTTGGGGCAAAGGACTTCTGAAAGTTCTCAATTTCTAATTGTCAACGTACTTTGGGTGTTGGCTGATAAAAATAGAGCCTTGAGCTTTTGGAAATTTTAGACAAATGAGCTTGTTAATTCCATCTAAAACTTGTGCATCTCTTGTTCTGTGAGTTTGTGTACGTAGCTTTATTCTTGTTTTGATCTAGAAATCCATTGTATAGGCAGAATGCAATAGAACCTTTTTCTTCGTAAGTTGCTTCTTTTTGTGAGCAGAAAGTGCGGTAATTATGGTTTCAATATGGTGGTAATGGCTTCTCATTTCATCTCGAATTTTTGGTACATCGCTCTACAGTTTGTTATGTGAAATATAACCAGTGCAGCTGTCCATGACGTCACTCAGACCATGGAAATCAATAAAAAAGAATGCATTTCTTGACGGGGTATGGTTAATATCTTTTTGTTTCTTCATTTACTCTACTCTTTTAAGATTGCAAATAGCTAAGAAACCAAAGCAGCTGTTAAAATAGTCTCATTTTCTCTCCTTCATAACTTTCTAACTGTATACCCCTGTTGCAGGGAAGATGCGGGTTAAAGAAGAAGCAGCTGCCATTTATGGCAGTTTTGTGTACAGTAATGTTGTTCATTGCGTACAGAACCACAGTTTATCAATATCAGCATACACAGGTTTCACGAGACTTTTGCTTCTCTATTTGTGATTTTACATTATCTGGACACATACTAGATAGGCAGAGATCAACTGTCTGCTTGTCATCTTTTCTTGATTAATTTGTGTGTCAGGAGGGGGAGAGATAGGTAGTACTGTGAGTCACATTTGTTGTGCTATTTTACTAGTTGATCGCATTTGATTATTCAATTTCTTCAAAAAGATATAAATTGGCTTTGCTTTTCACTACCGCTGGTGTGAGTTTAAGGGTTATCAAAATTTTGTCTTGGAATGTTCAAAGATTAACATCAGTCCGTGGTCTCATTCAATATTCATCGTTCTGTTGATGGATCATGATTTTGAGCTTGTATATTTGTTTCGGTGGCTTTCTTTTTCCTACTTATGTGCTGTGCTTCTATCCAGCAAAATGATTTCAGTTTTTTGTACTCAAAGCTCCTTATTTGTTCACTCTTTTTTTTTTCAGTCTCTTCTGTTGCACAGACTTCGTTTATATATACTTATTTGTTGTTACTCTTTTTCTGTTATTAGATGGAAGAAAGGTTGCACCCCTTTGACACATTGAAGGTAAGTTTGGAACTGCCATCCAATTGCCTACTTATGTTTTTTCTTTTTTGTTTCTTTAGCTCACAGATCATAGAACTTACAAAGCTAGAACAATTTCTTGAGCTAGTTCTGGAATTGTAGCAATTCTATCTATTTCACTAACTGTGGAATGCTTTACTGTTTGTCTCTTGTGGCTTTTGATGTAAACTCTAGGAATCAGCTTTGGCTTCTGGATTTTTGCATTATTTGCCTCATGGTATTGTACATGCCAGTTCAGATTTGGAGTTAAAACCTCTTTGGTCAACTAATAGGTCAAAGGTTGGTTTCTGATCCCCATTTCTGTCTGCTCTTTGAGAGCACATTTCTATTCCTAATTCTGATCGTATAATTTTTTTTGTCATTTAAAATTTGATATAGATGTAATTCCTTGTGCTAATGTTTCTGTTTCAAGCGAGATGCTTTCTTGGTGTTTCCTCATTATATGTTTATTAATATCAAGAACAGGTCGAATCTTATAGCCTGCGGAACTTGCTAGCTATTCCTGTTGGATTAAAGCTAAAAAATAATGTTGATACCATTGTGGAAAAGGTATACCAATCTGTCTTATGAAATCTTTGATGTTCTTGAACTAAACATTTTCCCTAATTCCATGGAATTCAGTTTCTTCCAGAGAACTTTACAGTTATTCTGTTCCATTATGATGGTAATGTGGATGGTTGGTGGGATCTTAAATGGAGCAGCCAAGCCATACATATTGTTGCTCAGAACCAGACAAAATGGTGAGGTTGACCTTGACGAAAGTTTCCTCTTTTGGCATCCTCAAGTCATGATATGCTTTGTTTTGACTTTGTAAATCACATGTCTATATATATATTTGTACATTAGCAAAGGATATGCATTATATTAGTTGAGGGAGCAGTATTGACTAGTTGAACTTGAAGATTTTCTAAATTAAAGAACTTGGTAGATTAACCTCTATGAGTTCTTGAAAAAGTGTTATCTGGCCATTGGTTCTTGTTTATTTCATTGTATACTTTCTGTTTGCTAAGGGAGGAAAAGGAGAGGCAATAAGGGAGGCTGTACAATAAAGTTGTAGAATTTGAATCTCCAAAAGTTTGCCAGGACCTTGGATGTTTAAATGTTTGGACATCTTTTATTGGATCCATTCCCATCCTCAGTGCCTCTATCTATGTGAATACAAACTCCCTGTACTTGGCATGCACACTGGAACTAAATTGTGGTTCAGCATTAGTTTTGATAGAGTCTGGTTTCCTTTCCAGGTGGTTTGCTAAGCGGTTTCTTCATCCAGCTGTTGTTTCAATTTATGACTACATATTTCTCTGGGATGAAGATTTGGGAGTTGAGAAATTTGATCCAAGAAGGTAAAACAATGGAGGACTTGTTGAACATAATTTCTTCCGAAATGCTCATGTGTCCACCCTTGTATATTCTTTTTTCTCAAGTGTTATTGGCAAGCTTATCTCAATCTAGAAGAACGGTTGAACTTATTTCGTTTTAAGTAGATATCTGGAGCTTGTGAGATCAGAAGGTCTAGAGATATCTCAGCCAGCTTTAGACCCAAATTCAACAGATATACATCATAGAATCACGATTCGTGCCAGAACTAAGAAGTTTCATAGGTGAATGGGATGACTTTTGGGAACTCTTCTTGGGATTCTAGACTTCTAACGTTTGTAGGCTTAATGACCTTCTCTTAATTTGTGCAGAAGAGTCTATGACAGCAGAGGCAGTACTAAGTGTTCAGATGCTAGCGAGGGGCCACCTTGCACCGGGTAAATTATTCTTCTGTCAAACTTGTTTATGTTCAAAATTTTTGCCTTTTATCTCTTGGTCAATTCCCGTCTCTCCATTTACCATTTTATTTTTCTTTGTTTGCTGCTGCTGACCTTTGTGATTTTATTTTTATCTTCCATTGAACTGTTAATATTATCAGATGGGAAGTTATATAGTTATTGATACTTTCACATTCTGGGGACGTTTAGAAGCTATGTTGTGATAATTGTCGCATCTTTTCCTACTTTAAGAGACTAAATATTCAAATGTCCACGAATTGTAACACTGTTGACTTAAGTAGGTTTTTAGGAGTTCCCTTTTATAGCATTATCAAAATAATTTGGTTTGCCGTTGTTCCTTTTAGATTTGTGGAAGGTATGGCTCCCGTATTTTCAAGGTCAGCTTGGTACTGTACTTGGCACCTTATACAGGTAACATCCATCTTTGAGCCATCCTGTTTTTAATAACGTTAATGTAATGAATAACACATTGTCCTCTCATACGAACTTTTCTTCACTTCCTGGTTTAACCCTCTGAAACAACCTTTTGGTCTGAACTGGAATTTTCACTTGCTTTTCCTCTGTTTTCTGAAGATGGACTATGGTTTTGATTTGATTAGCATGCCCTTCTCAAGAAAAGCCTGTATAACCTGCTTGCTACTGAATTCTACATTATCTTTGTTTTTTTTACTCCTTTCAGAATGATTTAGTCCACGGTTGGGGAGTGGATATGAAACTAGGATACTGTGCTCAGGTATACTATTCAACAATGTTTTTTACTGTCACATCACACTCGTGATGCACTTAAAATTAATGCTGATTACCCCGAGAAACATTTTGCGTCATTGCTGTTATTTTCTACTTCTGTTCCTTGAAACAGACTTATTTTTGTGGCTTAGTTCTGCTTATTAGAAGGCTATAAATTAGTTCACATAACTTTGTGTGGTCTGTTCTTCAATATCTTGTCAAACTATCTGATCCTAATCTACAATCGATGGGTAGTATTATTGTGCAACATCAACTTTTAGCTATCCCACTTCTGCTCTACTTCCTTATGGATCCGTAAATGCTGCACTGTCGAACTCTTGAAGGCCATGTTTTTGAACATCTGCCTAGATTTCATTCTTTAGATTGCAGTGAAGTTTGTTTGTACATGTCCTTAGCCATCATATTTTAGATGGTCAAGCTATATTATGAAAGAGGTGTAAACGAGTGAATGCATATGGCATTGTACAGGGAGATAGGACGAAGAAGGTGGGTGTGATTGATAGCGAGTACATTGTTCATAAGGGAATACGAACTTTGGGTGGACGTGGGAAGAAGGTGGTCAACTGAACTTTCTGTTTTTCTAAAATATATAGTATTATATAAACTTAGATTCTGTTTCTTGTTCTTGATGTGGTTCCAGGGTTCAAAGCCTGAAGCTTTAGGCAAGGTAACAAGAGTGGCTCTATATCAGCAGTAACAGTAGATGAGTCATGGTAATGTGAATGATATGTGATTATAATTGTTGTCTTTTATCCAGAAACACAGTTCGGCAACAGTGGATGCTCGGGTTGAGGTGAGAACGGTGATCCTTTCTTAATCTCTGATTTTGTGTAGTAAAGAGACTGATTATAAAACAACAGATTCGAAGGCAGTCAACATGGGAACTTCAAATATTCAAGGACAGGTGGAAAGAAGCTGTAAAGAAAGACAGGAAGTGGGTTGATCCCTTTAGAACCTCCACCCGAAGGCGTAGTAGTACTTACAGTAACACTAGGAAACAGAGGCGGCACACCCAATGAGACTAACAAACTACTTACTTGCATATAGATTTTCGTTTCTTCTTACCATTTTTAAAATCATGTTGTTAGTTTTACTGTAATAAGCGCTGTCAGCTTTCTCTTCTTTCCTTTAAGGTCAAAGAGGCCTCCTTCCTTTGTTCTTACTTTAATTACTTCACTCTCATACAGAATATAACGTACCTTTCTATAATCATCTTTGCTCTGCTTTTTATATAGTTGCGAACAAATGTCATTTTCACAATATAATATTTGGGATTAAACTATAGGGTTAATTAAAAACATTCAAAATTTACTTATAAATTTTAAAAAGTGACTATTAAATATATAATTTACTTATAAGCAGTAGCGAAGTCAGAAATTTATTTCAGTGGGCAATGTATATATATATATATATTTTTTAATCCAATTCACCATGGACAACGACATTCTTTTAAGGTGGGCAACCTCTATATACATATATATCTTCTTTAAAAAAAAAATGCCCACCCTTTCTTACAAGTGGCTTCGCTACTGGTTACAAGTGTTGGACAATTTTGTTCTTTTTCATAAAATTAGACAATAATTAATTGCATTTTTTAGTTATTAAATAAATTATCGGTTAAGTTATATAATTTGATCCAGATAAAGATAATAAAGTGTCCCAATAAATAATTTAGATCAATGAGTCAAAATTCGGATAAAAAGTGAATCTCAATTAATATAAATTAGATCCATATCAATCTCGTAATGGAAAAATCCGATATGGAAGCTATATAAAAGTTAAGATCTCCTACAATTGCTCATATCAATTGTAAATATAAAGAATCTTTGATCCTTTAAGAGAGCTTACGTATTGAAAAAACTGTAGAAAAACCTAACCCATGTCCCGTAAAATACTTTCTGTAAAAGTCTCAGAAAGATTTGTGATCGTTTGAAGCTCAAAATCGACATCAAAATTAAAGATAAAACTGAAATCAGAAATTCCACGTTACCTTCATTTTTAATACTTTTATATTGCTCCTCCCGTGACAAAGTCTATACTACTTATTACAACAAGTTGGTCAAGTGGCTGTGAAGAAGCCAGCATTACAATAGTTAAAGCCATACCAAATGGCACTTGGAATGAAATTGTTGTAGTAAAATGTAGCAGGCGAGATGTAATGGCCGTAGACGGTGACAGTCTTGGGTTTCCAGCCATCGTAGCCATATCTGTAGAGGTACAAGTAGCATATCTGATACGTGCACGGCCCATTTATCTGAAACGTGTCTGTTGAACAGCTCTCAAATGTTCTTGTATGAGGATCATCTAGTCTTGGAGCGTATACCTGTTACAATTGCAGAACATTAGTCTATTACTCTTAAAAGAGACAAGAACAGATTGATGAGTTCAAAAAAAGGGTTTCTTGCATCTGAATTCACGAACCTGATTTCCATAAGCATCTCCAAATGCGAGGCTAATCTGATCTCTTGTGTATCTGGTCGACAAACAGCTTGTACTTATCTTGACTGTGTAAGAACAGCTTGTAGCAGCCTGCAATGAACACATAAAGGAAATGGAAAATGATGATGAAAAGGAATAAACTTTTACTCACTATCCACTGATGGGCAGATTCGATATTGAAGGAAAAACCAAATCAAATAAGAGATCAGAAGTATGTGTACCTGGGTTGTGTTGATCTTGAAGGATCTGAGAGTGTGTGGCAGTGGAAGGATGAGCCTAGCTTCTGAAAGATTGAGAAAGAAAGCCAGGTAGAACAAAGAGACCATTTCTTTTCCAGTGATCATTTTCTGAAATCCTGACTAGGATAACCTTTTGGTTTTGCTTTAGAACGTGCCTGAACTTTTGGGTTGGATCTGTTCATATAAATACAACACAGAAGAAGAATTATCTAGCAAAGAGAGGACAGGCAGGTCATTACACACAAACTTTTGTGCTCTTGCCAAAGGAGAGATTGCCAGATAAGAGATAAATCCTAATTACAGCAACGGCTTTGTGTTAATGTGGGAATATGAAATTTCGAGTCCAAGTGCTTGCATTAAGCTGCTAGTAAGTGTCAACTTCGAGTATTAATTGAGGCAGGTCCAAAAGAGTAGGTGTGATTGCTACAAGGACCACGTGCCAAGTTCTTCCACACCCATGACCTGTGAATAGAGAGACTTATCATAAGGCATATCACGGTCAGTAAGCCATCCTCATCCGTCCAGTAAATAGGGTTGAAAGTGAAATCGGACCTGGGACTCAACTTTACCAAATGGATATAAATTTAGCTTGATCATGGATTTCAATATAGTTTGATTTAAACTCAAAATATTTATTAAATTTAAATTCATTAAATCAAATTTAAACTTAATTAATTTTAAATAAATCCAACTTAAATTAAAAAATTTTGTCAAAATTTGATCGAGTTATACTTTATACGATTACTTCAAATCAGATTGGATTACAGCAAATTTGTCATTCCTTCCAAATCCATGTCAACAATTTGTTTAGCGAAAGAGGATCCACAGGGGGGTTTTTGTAGTAAACTAAAAAGAAAAATGTACAAACCTCCCATTGTGATATTTTTCATTTCCCAATAATTCTCACCAAGTTATGATTTGTATACAATACTAAAGTGGTCATCGGATGAGAATCTAACATTGGTTCCCATCATATCTTGTAAGGTCTGTACAGGTTACTTTGATCTATATGGGTTGCTTTTACTACTAGAGCCTAATTATCATAGGAGAGCTTGAAACATCAATACTAGAAATTTAGAACTCAGATACCATCATTGACATTCCTGATGAATTTTGAGGCATGTTTCTGCAAGAGAAAGACACAAATTTCATAGCCAGCTGATACAAGTTAAAATTCCAACCATTTCTTGTAGTATACACAAGTATATGGGGAAATGACACCATCTGGTGTACATTCATTAATTCGGGGACAAACTCCACAGGGGATGGAAGCCATTGCCCCTATTTTTGGACCTGCCTTACTAACACACTTATAGCAAACTTTCCCAACTGGAATACGAGTGAAATCACCTAAACCATTACTCTTTACTTCCATGATCTTGTCGTCCAAAACCAAAGCCCTTAAAATCTGTTCAATTTGTTGCCTTGTTAAGTCAACATTTAATGCTCCACTTCTTTTGATGGAATCATGTAACCCCTCCAAAGTAGCAATTTTCAATCGCTCAACTTGCTTCACACAAAGCTTTTTCAAAATCTCAATAAACTCTGTGTGAAGATTACCTTCAACATACCAAGCCCCTCCACTGATTTCCTTTGATGGTTCAAATTCTGCTGCCATGTAATGTTTTCTCCCCTTGCTTTGAATGTTCACCACTTCCTTTATCAGATTCTTTGCTTGAAGTGCCTTAATAGATTTATTAACCACAGTGTCTTGCAGATTGGTTTCTCGTTTCACA
Organism: Erythroxylum oxycarpum; assembly: GCA_025629785.1. NCBI lineage: Eukaryota > Viridiplantae > Streptophyta > Magnoliopsida > Malpighiales > Erythroxylaceae > Erythroxylum > Erythroxylum oxycarpum. Next base: position 30,399,261 of record JAOTAZ010000002.1, on the reverse strand, counting down.
TCTCTTGTCCAAATTCCCATATCTTGCTTGCTTCGGATCAGCTCATAAACTATGCGCTCATGTTCTGTCAGGGCCTGAGTTGAAGAATTCGACCCTGGCCGCGGCCGTTTAAGAGAAGAAGGCCCTTGCGAACGGCTCATTCCTAACCAAGCAAACTGAATCTTAGATTCTCCTACACAGTAACTAATAAATCAGAAGCAGAAATAAGTAACAACATAACTTTCTGTCCATCAGTGGTGCAAAGTTCCAAATCAATAGAGAAGGTTAAAAAAACCAAACAAAATCATACACTTTTGGTATATAATTCTCAGACATGTTGTGACTATACCATATAGTGGCATCGCAGCAATCGACTAAGAAAAATATGAAGAACAACATCCTCAATACGGCAATCCAAATAGACGAAATATAGCTGTCACAATCTATGCAAGCTCTATTAACTTCAGCCCCCTAGTATTGTGCGAGTGTATGATTGTTGCAGTGAATAAGCATGAAGCAAACAGCAAGCAATTTCTTTATCACCACAACCAAGGAGTATGACCATCACAAATCGCAACATGATTCCTGCTTCAGTACACATACCCCAAATATGCAACCAACAACAAGATCAAAACTTCCAACGACCAGGCCCCAAAACAGTAAATGTTTTGCCGAACTTCAACACTGAATGCGAGAAAATAAGCAAATTAAATTCTTTTTTCTGAGAAACGAAAACAACCCAATTTTGTAATCGAAACCCTTCAGAGAATCAACGGTGTGGAATGGCAACGCAAGAAGGAAGCGCTTCTGGGATGGATTTGAGAAAGAAAAGAAATACTGAAACTAGAATTAAACAGCAGTTACCACTCCAATTCAATGACTAAAAAGGTTGGTTTCACCTCCTACAATAAGATAACAATGAATGGACATTTCATGAGCAAAATGACGGCAAGTTTCATTGAGGCAAAACATCAAACATGTTGCATACAATTCAAGAAAGAACCAATCATGCACGCCCAGTACCTATCCAAAGTATATATAAAAAAAAAGGGATCGCAAGTGTGAATTTAAACTATAAGAGAATTGGAGTACGTACTAGTTAAAAGGGATCCGGAGCACAGGAAATTTTGTTCCTTTGTCCGCCTAGGTTTGAAATGACAACAACGCTGTAAGGACTTGTGACAAAGCGTAGTAGAACATTGATTGTGTAGCGTTGTTGAGCCTAATAATACTTATTGGCTTCAAACCTAAACTTTAGGCCTAACACAATTATAAAAAGTCTGTTATTTAGAAAAAGCCCATCTAAATTTTGAATATTTTATTTATAACAATTGCAATTTATATCTTATCACTCAATTTAAAAAAAAACTCAATTTTTTAAATACGAAGAAATTTATTTCTAATCGTAACTAAATCGGGATCAATTCACTTGTGCCCGTTTCCGTGTGTCACCCTATACTCCTCTCCATCCATTCTTCCATTATCATACCGTGCCCAACTAAACCTTCCATTTTTTATTTGTTTTGTATGGTTGAGATTACAGCAAAATATTCCATCGTGATGCGATTGATTTTTTAGTTTTATTTTTAATTTTATAGTTTGATTTATTTAAATAATTTTTATTATTAAAAATCACAAATAAAATAATCATTTTTTTAAATTAAAATAAACCAATTAACT
>JAOTAZ010000002.1:30311472-30335216 GCA_025629785.1 Erythroxylum oxycarpum | reverse complement strand
GCAACATAAAAATAAAAAGCACTTTTATTAATTTTAACTATATTTTATTTTATAATAAAATTATTTATGCTAAATAATTATTTAAAGAGATGTCTCATTTTTTTGAAAATAAAATTAATATGAAAAATAAATATTAGATCATGTAATTGCTGAGGCTCAGTACTTGAACCGAATAAAACAATTTGAAAAAGAATTTCATTTCATTTTTACCAAAAATCACTTGAAACGGCCAGGTATAAAATCAATTATTGTTTTCAAGTATATGCTCAAATTGCAAATTAGAAAGTTAAATGTTGAACAGAAAAAGAGAAGTAATAATTTTAAATTTCTAACAAAATAGCTAAGGAAAGCACTCCTCTTCAATCGTTGTTCAACATACATCAAGAAAAATGAATAACTATTACATTTCACAGTGAGGGACTGAATGTGATCTTTTAACAAAACTAATATTCTTCCTTCCCATGTCCGTTTACAGCCAATCTAATAATCAAAGAAGTCCAAGAATCCACACTCTCACCCATCTCATCACAAAATTTTTCTTTCTTGTTCAATGCATCCACATAAGATCTCTTTGTGGCATTAGTTCAAACACTTCATATGAAATTGAGTGAACCTTTTACCTATTTTATCATCACCCATCTTAGCCATAGTCTTCAAAAGAAAGGAATAAGTGTATGTCGGAATAAAAGGAATTTGCGCACATGTGATATATTTCAATAGTTGTCTTTAGAACTCTTAGCATACGCTCTAATAATTGTATTCCATAGTAGTAAACTATTAGGAGATCTTGCTTCTCTCTAAATTGCACTCCATGTATGGTCTCGTTCACTTCAATTTCTCATCCACTCCAAGCCCTCTTTACACTCTACTCTTATTCAAAGTTTCTTACTGACCTTTGGCTTCCGTAACTATTCCAGCCTACTGCAATCTTCTTATCTTCCTCTGGACTTATTATTATTCTTCTTCTTCGAGCTTATCTCCTTGCCCACTTTGACAACACACTGATCATTAACCTCATACTAACTTAGCAATGTCAGAATCAACCATTCAAGGTGCTGCTTCGTTGGTGTAGAACCAATACCCATTTGAGCATAGACCGTTCACGAAAATGTTTCCACCAAAACTCAAATCCCACTTTTCCCCATAAAAGCAAATTCGTCCTAACCTATTCAAGGATCTTCCAACGAAGAAAAAGCATAAAACCCTCACATTTTCGTATTTACCCCATCACACAAAAACAAAAATGCAACCTTGATAATCCACAGTGCCACGCCTAAATGAAAAAGAAAAATAAGTCAATTTCACATAGAAGCCTCAAAAGTGGATATTTTAAGTTGGAAAACAGATGAATTAAAGTTCTTGAGCATCAAACAAAAGCGTTCCATCCGAACAAAGCCCCTTAAGTTTCTGCACATTTCAACACGAAAATAATGGCATCCACGGGTCGAAATGCTTTGGCAATGTTAAGAATGAACAGCCATTCACGTAACGAGAACGCACACGAAAAAAAAACAAAATTCAAGCCAACCAAACTGGGGGAATCAGATGTCTCAAAGATCGCAACGAGAAACCCCAATCTCGAAAGAAGAATAGAATATGAAAACAAACGTATAAGGAAAGACGAACGCGTAATGGTGTTTTTGTGAGCTGGGTCTCTTTCTTCCTGGTCCGTGCAAACAAAGAAAACCAAAGAAACAAAACACTCTTTCTATCTTTCGATATATACGTAAATGATGCAAAAATGTCTACCCAAAAAAGCTAAAATTTGGGCTTTTCTAAAATGTTCTAAATTTTAGTTTTTAAAAAAGTTGTATTTGAGCTTTTAAAAAAGTTATTCCCACTTCAAAAGTGTTTTTAAAGTTTGCAGCCAAACACTCACTTTTTCCTTAAAATAGTTTTTGCGGTAAAAAAAGTACTTTTGGACTCTCCAAAAGCTCGAACAAACGGGGGATAAATATCAACTCAACAAGTTTAATAAAAAGAACAAAAGAATTTGCCTACACAAGCTCAAATCTTAAATCAACAATGGTTCATAGAAGCTCGTTTCTCCAAAGAAAGTCTCGGCAGCATGAACTATAAATACTAACATAGCCCCTACAAAACAAGAAAGTTGTGCATCACGTTTTCAAAGTTTCTAGGATAAGTAAGAATATCAAACAATCATAACTATTAATCCCACACCCTTGCTTTATAATAATTAGACCATAAAACATTCATACAAGCCCTTTCAGCTTAATATGTGGGGATAACATTTTGGCTCAAGCTCGGCCTTACCCTAGGTCAACAGACTAGGCTTAGGTTTCAAAATATCGAACCTTAGACCAACCTCAAGCGCGTTGTTTAGGTCCAGTCCGACCCAACTTGAGGCTTGAAAACTACAAGGTAAATAATGTAATTTTGCAAAAAAAGACATTGTTTTGTAAAAAAATGATATTATTTTCTATTTTAATTTAAAAAATAAAATAAAATTAGGCTTCGTCTAGTCGAGCTTAAATGCTTCGAGCTCGATCAGGTTTTGAACTGAACCCATGATTCAGGCAGAAGCTGTCCAACCTAACCCATTTTCACCCCTACTAATATGATTTCTTCCTATTCCATCTTTTCTAGTTCACTCTTATTACGTCAGCATAGTCATCAAAAGGAAGCATTTATCTACATTATCAATGGACCAAAAAAACAAAGAAATTGAGTAGCGACCAATACGCCACTAAATTGATAACGAGCCATCCTTCCTACTACTGTTACCTGCCACAGTTTTACATAGCGTTCATTCCAGAAGGGCTCCGGAAAGATGCATATGCTACCCCACATGGTGAGGTTCATCTTCATTTGTCTCTTCAATCGTTTCTTATAATTTGGCAAAAGTTGGCGCCATCAATCACCATCTTCGACACTCGGACAAACTCCATTTAGTGCCCCTCTCTGCCGTAACTTTTTCTTTAGTCACACATACTTAGCTTTGCCTCCTATTTTGGCATTACGTGTACAAAGAATACTCATTACTGTTCAACTTGGAAATATAAAGTTGCCTGTGGTATAGTGTACCGATGATTTTAATGGGCACTAACTTGCTTTTGGAACAGATGCTAATACACTTCTTAGCAGACTCAGCTGCATCTTTTCTAGAGACAGAAAAGAAGTGATTTAATATGCTCTATGTGGTTCGCTGGTTGGTGCTTTTTCTTAATCATTCTTACAATATAGTAGACTATAGAGAGAATGACAAGTGCTTTTGGAGTGGGAGAGGCTTAGACTCGACTTTTATGCCAGTCACAAGAAAACGACAGCTTTTGTTGAGCAGTATAATAAATCATCAAGGGCAATAGGGATAAGTACTCTGGTAAGATTTCTATATGGGATGATAAATATCCCAAAATATATACTTCAAGGCATCTTTGCATATAGTTGCATCAGATAAATGGTTGCAGAGGATATGGCTTCTATATATATTTCCTATACCACAGCATCCATTAGTAGCTTCTACAAAGCCTACAACTACGGATCAAATACAGCGTAGTTATTAGCACCCAAGTGAATCACAATAAAAGAAAAGAAGATGAAACAATAAGGTTTAAAAGAAGATGAAACAGTAAGGTTTAACATGGAAGACCCCATTGCAGCCAGTTTGGATAGCACAGGATAAGGAATGAAAATCCAATAAATCTGCCATCTTAGTGTCAATCAGCACAATGTTTCCCAATTATTTTTCTGCTTAAGAGATAAGTTAACTGTGGGCTCCTGCACTACTGGAACTAACCATTAAACTTCACAAATCCATACTCGATTTTCAAGTTCTTTTTAGGAAAAGAAAAACAAATGCAAATCATTGTAGATAGATCACTAGAAGATAGGTATTCAAGTGATTATTGTTGAGATTTAATTAATTGTACATCACCCAAAAAATGTCATGTTTGGCTCTTGCTCTACAACCCGCTAACGGATCCGATATCCTGCTCCGAATGGTTCTTGCCAGCAAGCGCCCTCATCGCCACTTTTTCCTTCTGCCAGACTAGACTGACCTTAGCCACCGCAAAGAACCACTAGGCCACCAACACTAGCAATGACTCTCTTCTATCCGCTACTTCCACTGCCAACTCCATTGCCTCCCTCGGTGATGATCCTTTGGCTGCCTCCAGTGGCCAGCTTATTGTCAGCGACGAGAAATCCATATAACCCTTTGTTCGAGTGCATCAACATAGTGAATTAGGCTATTAGTGCCCTCGCCATCACCTATCGCGGCATGGATGTGACGTCAGTGAAGTTGAACAAAAAATACACCGAGACCTATATGGCTTTGAACATTATGCTTCATGGGCTTAGCAATATTAGGCTTGCGTTCATTGTTAGCTTTCATGCATGGAGAGGGAATAGGAAAAATGGTGCACTTAACTTTGGACACAAAGAACAAAATTCGTAAAGTAAGAGTTTGAACACAGTGGAACAAAATTCACCACAGTTTTCTTTTCCCAATGACGAAGTTACAAAAACAAACCTAGAGCTACAACTTATTTTTCTGTATGAAAGATATAAAGTATCAAAAGAAGGTTTTCTGGAAATGGATACGTCTAGGGTTTGGGTGAGACAACAAATAAGGGGGTTCCTACTTCTTTTTATTTGTGTCCAAATTCTTTTTTTTATTATGTGAAAATATAGCTAATAGTTTTTGGGTATGAAAAAAAATATAAAAAATAATTAATAGCTAAAATAATAAAATTGCATTGTGAAAACTTATATAGAGAATAAATTAATAGTGGCTAATAGTCTTTGAGAAGGTTTGTGAAATATTTTTTCTGGGGCACGGCTTGATTAGGCCACTATTTAGAAAATTTATAGCCATGTACTTACTTTTGGCTAAGAATTATAAAACACAGGGGAAAAAAACGTAGCCAATAAACATATTTCTTTTATGAAGCATAGGAGAGGAAAATATCAAACATAATTAGGAGCAAAAAATTTAATTAATCACAAGCTAATGATGTTTTGGAATGTGGCTAAATCACGACTCATGCTTGGGGAGTATTACAAGCAAGAATGATCTATCTAATACTTTATAATGTTATCAAAGTAAAAGTTTGAATAGACTAACTTGTGCCTTAAAAAACCTTAAATATTTCTCTCATTTCATCAGACATAAACACCATAACTAAGGACAAGTTTGAACTAAATAAGTTATCTTTATGTTTGAATCTAACTTGCTCTGCCTATAAGACGAAATGAGTCCAAAAAGCGACATAAAATGAGAGCTTATATAAGTAAAGAGAGTGGCTCCAGAATTATGATGAACAATTAGTTGATGCTTTCAAGGTATGGATTACAAAGTTTACAAATCGTATTGGTTTGAATTTCTTTTAGTTTGTCTATAGTTGTTAAGCTTTATCTGATTGCTAACTGGAAGATAAAGGAAGTTTTGGGTGACCTATTAGGAAATTAGAACAACTTCCACTAAGTGACTTTTGGGCAATGGGACTTAAAGAGCCTTAAACAAGACTTGTTGGTGAACCTTTTGGACATATGACATCTTCTTTTAGGTTGATATACTATATCTATATTTAGATTGTGTTTGGAATATTGTCTATGATAAAAGCAGACAGTTTGTACTTGCAACACCATTCTTCATTAGCTATAACTTTGTTAACATTGGCATTAAAAGGGATAAGAAGCTTAAGGTTCTCCAATCTTTGTAACTTTTGCAAAAATCCTAAATTATTCCAGTTGTCAAATCAAAATTGAGTTCTTCCCATATTCCAAACTTTGAATTTTATTTCCTAATTCATGACATCCCTCATATTAAGGATTTGGTTGAAAGACCAGGAGCTTGAATGTTTTATCTTAATGAACCAAAACTATCTTAATGAACCAAAAGTTTTGGTTCTTAATGATATATGTGTGAGTCCATTTCACCCAAATTAATTGAGAGTCAGTAAAGAGCTTCTTTTTTTTTTTGGCTAAAAACATGTTAGTGGTGATTTAATTGATTTTATCCCTAAACCTCCTTCTTCTTTGGATAAATAGACCTTAGTCCACCTCACTTTTGTTCCTAAGTGATTGTCAATAGAATCAATCCATAGAAAATTCTTTAAAATTCTATTAATATCCCCTATCAAATTTGAGGCAAGAAGAGAAGTGAGCACTAGTGGATGTGCAGATTATTTAAGATTACATTGATAAGCTGAAGTCTTCCAACATAAGAGAGGAAGATGTATTCTAATAATTGATTTTGCTCTTAATTGCATCAAAGAAAGGTTTACAATATCTAAAAGTGACTATTTTCTCAGAGATAGGTATGCCTAAAAATTTGAATGGTAAGTTTGCAAATAAGGCTTAAGATAGTTGAGAATAAATTTACATGATTTGAGGAATCAGTAGAGACATACAATCAACTCTTATTTTTATTCATTGGTAAGTAGAGATAAAGCTAAAGAAATCCAAGTAATCCATAATGATTTGAATTGAGCTGGGATCTGCACCACTAAATAGGAAAAAAAATCATTAATAAAGGATATATATTACATAGCTTCAATATTTTACACTCATGATAAAATTCAAAACATTGGCCATGATCAATCTTAAATTAAATTATTCTTATAGGAACCACCATGCAGATAATGCAAAGAAAAGAAGCGATAGGATCTCCTTATCTGAGGCCTTTTAAATGAAGAAATAGGATCACCATTAACTAAAAGTGAGAAAGAAGTAAGTAAACACAACTTTTAATCCGAGAAGTGAATTGATCAGGAAAAAAAAGTCACAAAAGAATCCAAAATGAATCTCCAACTAACTAAGTTGAATGCTTTATTGAAATCAATCTTCATAGAGCAACTCTTTAGCACTTTCTTACTTTAATAACTTTTAAAGAGTTCTTGAGCTAATAAGCAGATTATTACCAGTGCTCTTACTATTAATGAAACTCTATAGTACTTCTTAAAGTATGTTAGCTAGTATTTTGATATTATTATAGATGATATTACAGTAGGAGATAGGCCTATAATCATTCAAAGAATCAAGATTATATTTTTAGGGATAAGGCTCACATAAATTTTATTTAATTCCTTAGGTATAATCCTAGTAGAAAAGAAATCTAAGACAATTCTAGAAAGGATACCCCTATCAAGTGCCAAGTTCTTTGGAAGAAATAGGCAATAAAGCTATTGGGATTTAGGGCTTTACAAGGGTTGAGGTTGAACAGAACTTGTTTGACATCAAAAATGCAAAAGGGTTTAATAAGAGATTCCTTTTATGACAGGGAAAGGGAATCTAAAATGAAAAGTATAAGTTCCTATAAAATAGAGCTAAATTGGTTAGAAGTACTATGAATATTCTTGAAGTGGTTAAAAGCTAACTCTTTGAGCTTAGAATACTTGCTAATTGTTACAACACCATCATCCTTAAGGGAGTAAATTTTGTTGATATTCCTTTCGCAAAGGATTTCATTGTGGAAGGATTTGGTGTTCTCATCCTCCTCTTTAATCTAATTAACTTTAGCTCTTTGCTTTAGCATTAAGTGATGATTTTCTAAGGCTTGTAAATAAGCATAAAGGAATTTCCTTTCTTTAACTGTAAGAGTAGGGTCTTTAGGGATAAATTTAGCCTAAGATTATATGGTCAATAAGGCTTCTCTAGCTTTGGTTATAATAGCTTCATTGTTCCTAATATTTTCAGAGAACACTTCTTAAGCTCCAGTATCAAATTTTGAAGCTTTCTCATAAGTTTGAAAGTTGTATAACCCTCAAATTAAAAGTTAAAAACTTTTTTTAATAGTCTCCTTAAAGCCCTTTATGTTAATTAACAAGTTACCGAATTTAAATGAGAAGTTTTGAAATTCAGACTTAGTTTCCATTACCACCTCAGTTGGAGAGTGATCAGAGCAAGAAGGGGTACAAAAATGATACATGCTATACTTATATCTTTAGAGCCATTATGGGTTAACCAGAGTATGATTGAATTATTTTCTAATCAACCAATTGCCCTCTTGCCTATTGCTCTATATGTCTAAATCTTTAACAAATCTAATATTAGAAAAAAAAATTGTGCATAAACAATTGCAAAAGTTTTTATTTATTCTCATATTACCCAATATTTCTTTTTTTGCTTCTTGAGAGAATAAAATGCTTTTAAAAATCCTCTACTTCTGTCCATGGTGGACTAATAGAGAACTCTAAGGATTTCATGTCATTGTAGAGCAAGGTTCTTTGAAATTCATGGATTGCAATGAAGATAAAAGTAATCTTGAGGTGCTCAATTGTAATACATAGTACAAGATGAATAAATTGATCAGAAGTTGCTTGTTGGAGTTCTTTGACTTTATTTGGAACATAACCTACTATAATCCTTCAATTGTAGTGAGAAAGTTTGTTGATATCACTTCCCAATCCTTTCTAAATATCCATTTGCATTTTTGAAGATTCTTTAACTTAATTTTGATCTCTAAAAGTTTGATACTATACAAGTTCTTAAGCCTCAAATAATCCTTGATTATCTATTCTTTCTTAAGGCAATTCATTCCCCTAACATTTCAAGCTAAACTCTTACAGATGATGATGGGGTGCGAGGCCCTTTTTTCTTAGGCTTTCTACTTGGTTTCATTTTAATGCTTGTTTCAGCTTATGCATCATCTTTACTAGCTTTACCTAGTAAGCTACCTTTGCAAGTTCTAATTTTCCTAAGAATGGAATTTTGATTAACTTGAGGTGACAAGGCACTTCCTCCTAACTCGTTGAGTATCTTAGTCTATATAAAATTAACCTTTGGTTTTACAAGCACATTATTATTATCCAAATCAGGAGTTGATTTAAAGGTGTCCTTTGAATTAAAGGAGTAACATTGAGTTAATTCTTCCTCTCTAAAGGAAAAATCATTGTTTCTTTGGAATTTACCATAAGATTAAGTTAAGAATGGATGTTCAAAAGTTCGTAAAAGAATCCTATCTAAAATCTCTTACGAAAGTCCTTCCAAACCATGTTTTTCCTAAAGCTTGATATCTTCCATTGGTGGCTAACATTAATTGAATGTTTTATGAGTACATCATACTATTCCGGGACTTTCATTGATAGCTAACCTTAGTTAATTCTTTTTGTGGAACCAACTCTTTTTATGGTTCTTTTTAGTCCATCTAGGCATAGTTGTCTTCCTATATTATTATCTAGACAACTTAAGCCAACATTGGTCTAATATTTAAGTGGAAAACTTTGGAATTCGATCAACAAAAGGACATGTTTAAATTTCATGCCCTTTAAGTTTATATTTTGCCTCTATTTTAGTAAGAACTAGTGCTTGCCTTGAATATACCAAGGCCCTAATTCTAACCTTTTTTTTTGCATAATTTGAGAATTTTCAAATTTAAACAAATAAAATTCATCATCATTTAAGAGGAAATTTTCTAATACAATCTTTAACCAAATGTTGATAGCTCAATATTGTCCCACTATAAAAGTTGTTCTTTTATCGACGAAGAATCCTATAAGTGAATACAACCATTTGGTAACTCCAAATTGAGGAACTTCAGTAGGAGGAGAAACCACTTAGTATTTAATTAAGAAAAGAGGCAGTTAAAGGAGAGAGGAACCTAAGCTTGGAGAAGGTAAAGGAGTCACCCACTACTTAACCCCAAGTCCTCTTCAAGGAAAAAACCAAAGGGAAAAGAGGGTCTTGAGCTTTTAGAGATGCTTTACGAGGAGGTACACTTGGACTAGGTAGAGAGATAGATGGTGTTAGGAGAGGATTCACAAGGAGGGAAACCGAGGTTCCATTAGAGAGTAGAGAGACAAAATAGAAGAAAATAAAACAAGGTTAAGGCTATAGAGAAGATCGAGGTCGTGAGGGAAAAAAGTAGGAATAGTAAGAGATGTTTATTTCCTTTGCCAAATGAGAAAAGAACTTGAGACGTGTTAAAGCAAGACAAACCCACCTATAGAACAATCACAATTAAGGAAATAAAATTAGTTTGTGTAAAGGGTGAAAAAAAAGGAGAGGTAAAGAGTGGAAAGCATCAATATTTAACCCTAGCAATTGATTAGCAACATATCTCTTTCTTTTTACAACTAAAGTACAAAGGTTGATTTCATACTTTTTAATTATTAGCATAACTTATTACGGGATTGCATTATTGCAATATTTCACCACCTTATTATAATTTCTGTACTTCTTCAAACTTGTAATAAGCTAGAGAAGGAGTATGAAGCATTTTATTAAAAACAATTTTTTATTTTTACATTTTATAAAATCATTTTAATAATTATAGGATAATTATTCCTTTCTTTCAATGCTTATAAATTTATTATCCATAGTCTTTTATCCCATTTTCTTCTGTATGACTCAAACTCTCTCTTGGAACTTATATAGAAGGGATATATATCTACACACATAGACCTAGGAATGACAATTCGACCCAAACCTAATTAATCTAAGCCTATAATCAATAGGTTTAACACGAGTTAACTAGCCTTTGGATTAAATTTAATTTTTAAAATTTTTAAACTTTAAACCAAGCTAATATTTAGGATCTGTAGTTTGATCTGACTTGAAACTTAAACACCACATGTTAAATAATAAATCCTCCTCTTTAATCATTTCACTATGCCACTACATGCTCTCTTCCTCACTATTTACCTAACGCTATTATCTCTCTCTCTTAGTCTTAGGTCATTATTGACTATGTTTTCCTCTCTCTCTCTCTCTCTCTCTCTCTCTTTCACACAAACATGCACACACAATTAAGTGAGTTGTAGTTTAAGTTTCATTTTGTTGTTTTAGTTTAAGGTATGTCACCTTTTAATAATCAAAATCCATAACTTGAGCTTCATTTGTTTTTATTCTTAGCTCAAAATTTAGCTCTATTAGTTAAAATTTTATTCTTCTCTATTATATGGTAGCTTAACCTTTAGTATAAGGAATACCAAAATATTTTATCTCTGACATTCAAAACATCAAGGGTAACTTTCTAGTGTTTAGCAATTAATTTTAATTATTTTGTTTATGTAATTACTAAAGAAATGGGAAGTTCTTAGCTTTTGTTATGAACCATGATCTGGTTTCTAAAGTAGGGTTGATGTATATCACAAACATTTCTAACGCTGAAATGAATTAATTCATCACATTCTCATTTTTTTACTTTTATAGAATGAGGTCAGCTATTAGCATTACTCTCTCTCTCTCTCTAAATGGAGAATTTTGAATTTCATTACTTAACCTTTTATGGGACTCTTTTTAGAAGGATTTTTAAAATTTTTAAAATTTGAGTTTAAACCAATATATATCAAGTTTCCTTTCTAAATCTAGTTTATGTATAATTTGTTCATAGGAAGGATGTTTATATGCATACGTGTGTGTTAAAAGAATAATTTGAGAACTCTAATCTGAAGAATTTTGCACATTATGATTTTCCTCCATTCTTCATCAAACGATATTGGAACTTGAAAAAATCAATTAAATTTGTTTTTAATATTAGTTTATCCTTTAAAAAGCTAATATGCATTAGTTAAACTTCCTGGTTTTGTTATAATCCAAAAATTGTTTACAATTCAAAACAATTTTCAAAGTTTCATTTGATGGGTTTCTTTAAAATAATATATGGACACTATTAATTAAGTTAAAAGTTTGTGTTCATTTCTGTTAAAACCATGGGAATAACCATATTCCTGTTCATTCTTTCAATTCCAAAAGTCCATCACTTGATTATCTAGATTGCATTCTCCTCCCAAATTATTCAGTTAAAAGGCTATAGATTGTTTTATAGTATACAAATTTTCTCATTTTATAAGAGTCTCTGAGAGTTGTTATACATTCTCGTCATTATTAACTTCACAATGACATATATAAAAAGGAGATTAATAAAAAAATTTAAAATTTATTTAACTTTAAGCTTGGCCTAATCTAATCAAGTTTCAAATTGATTCCCTTATCATTGATTGATGGTGCTGCTAGTTAAGCCTAGGTCCTTACTAAAATTTTCAGGTTAAATTTAAACCTAACAACCCAAATTCAGTCAGCCCGATACCAACTGCATAAACCAATATGCTTTTCACGTATTTCTTATTCATAATTTTGGTATAATTAATCATTAAATTACTCAATTCTTTTCTTAATTTTCTAGTGAAAAATCTAAATCATATTGAATAAAGACATTATTAGATATTGATCTTTTAATTCTTAATTAGTTTGTAATCTTTGTAGATTAGTTGAGTTAGGAAAAAAGTTAATATTATTAATAAGCCTTATAATTGATCTTACAAATTTTTTAAAGAAATTAAAATGTATTAAAATAAAGAATGAGGCTCCACAAAGAGATGCAATGTGTACATAAAGCTACCTAAATACATACACCGAGGTAAGTATTCATTCACTTTAACTAATTTTCATCATAAACATTCGACTCATTTAACCTTGATTAACTATTTCTCTAAATAATTCCCAAGTCATGTGCTTCATCGAAGCATCTGATGGTTTCAGTCAAGAAGTCTTTGAAACTTTGGGGTAGGTTCCTTAAATGCGATGGCTTCGTCTAGATGCTCCAATTTTGCTTGAGCCATCAGTTGCAAAATTTTTGTAAGTTGTATTTTGAATATATAAAAGAAAATAATAGAAAATTTGATGACATATTAAAAAATATAAATATACTTTTACTTTGATAATGACTAAAAATTATTTTTCATAGGTTGAGAGTCCTTAATGTTTAGGTGTTAATCCCTTATTTAGAAAAGCTATATCAGATGCCCGTCTTATTGGAGCACCATCGGAATTCTTTTATCATATGCATCTGCTTTCACTGTAAAGGGTTACAAAAAGTTTAGTAAAGCTAAGACTAGAGTTGACTTTAACATCTTTTTAAGCTTTTTGAACTCTTATTGTTGCTCATCATTCCATTCACACCTTCTTTCTATCTGTTTCTTTAACAATGCGTTGAGAGGGTTGGCTAACCCTTTAGTGCTTTATGAAGCATCTGTAATACACTGTCAACCTTAAAAATCCTCTATGCTCCTTTAATGTTTGCAGTTGTGGCCGATGTTAGATAGTGTTGATCTTTTGGACATCTTTAGATAATCCTTTCTAGGAGATAGAATGCCTCAAGTATTCAACTTGTCTAGAGAATGCCCCAATTATTCAACTTGTCTAGCTTAAAAAATACGCTTGCTTCCATTGATGAAAAGTTATTGTTTTTTCAGACATGCAGACTCTACTGCAAATGTTCTAAGGGATACGAAATGTTGTTACTATAAAATAGAAGATCATCAAAGAAAACTAACAAAAACTTTCACAAATATTGTTTGAAGATTTCATTTATAAGATTTTGGAACGTAGAAGGTGCGTTTGTGAGCCTAAAAAGCATCACTGAAAACTTAAAATATCCCTCATAAGTTTTAAATGTTGTTTTTGGTATGTCTTCTTCCCTTATTTTAATCAGTGGGATGCAAAATTTGCTTTTAATAATGTCTTTGTTCAATTCTCTATAGTCTATACACATCCTCCATTAATTATTGCATTGCTCTCTTAATAGCATCTTTTTGTTCTTGGAATACAATCGTATGTTTATGGTTTTTACTCCTTGTTTAAGAGGGATACTATAATCATGGGCTTTTTTGGGGGCAGTTGTCCAGGCCCCTAAAACACCTCACCGAACTCGGCAAGCAAACCTTCTAATTCTTCTTTGGTATTAGTGTTATCTTCCAACATAAGTTATTACATGTGGAACTCAACCAGATATGATAGAAGTAGCATAAACAATATTCCTTTATTTGGATTTTTTTATCAATCTGTAGAAGCCTTTACCTGAGATTTCTCTAGCCCTTTCCTCTGGATTGCCTGTCAGCTTTACGATTTTTCCCTCCCATTGAAACTCCTCGGTGCACTTCTTGAAATTACATAGTACATAGTCGAGTGTCACTAGACATTGGACTCCTAGGACGATGTCACATCCTCCTAACTTAAGGATCAGTGCGTCAGTGGTGAACTGTAGCCCTTGCATTTTTCAAGTGAAATTCCTGCACATTTGTCTACAAGTCAGTTTCAAACTACCTCCCACCATAATGTTCAAGTGTGATATTTCCACCACTTCACAATTCCTATCCTGATCAATTTTTTGTCTAAATACTTTCGCTGTCAATGAGGGATGTCCAAGGGTTTCTTTTAGTGACTTCTCATAATTCTCATCTGTTTAAACTCCATTTAGCCTTTTAAACCCCACTTCGCTTCTAAGAATACATTGGGACTAAATGGTACCCTTTCCTCCTGCTCCTAGATCGCTTATTCCCTTTTGGTTATTTTTTCATCCTTCGCTATATACAACTGGAATTGTCTTTTCTTACATTTATACCTCAGAGTGTACTTCTCGTCACATCAAAAACATATTTGTCTTGCTCTTTTCTCATCAAATTCTATACTGTTCATTACCTTTGTTCCTAGCGAATTCCTGTTGTAGTTTGGTTTATTAACGCTTCCTTGGTTTCCTAGTCTAGGAAGTAATCCTACCTCTAGATTGCTCTTGGTTGGAATGACTATTTGATTCATGCTTTTGTACGTAGAAAATGGTCCTCCTCCCATCTGCCCAATGGTTTCGCTCCTTTTCCAAAATATACAAGCACGCTAGTTGCTACTATTGCTTATTTCCTATTGAGTGTGCTTGTTATAGTGTTTGGGGATCCATCATTTTGACTGTAAGCTTCAACTCCGACTTGAGACCCTTCAGGAAGAAACCTAACAAGTAAATTTCTGATAGTGACAATTTGTTATATCTTTTGAACTGAGCGCAGTGATCTAGACTGAACTTTCCTATTTTAGTTCTATCATATCACCTATTGGTTCCTCAAAGATATCTTTGTCAAATGTTTGTCTCAAAATTGTTAGAAATTCTTCCCACCTTAGCGCTTTTCCTTCTTTTTTATTCCTTATCATCAATTGGTTTCGAGGTGCAAGGACATTACTTTCATTTTATTTCCTCTGGTGTGTGGTCGATTGCGAAAAATTGTTCGCATCAATAGATCCAACACCCCACCCCTACCTCATCAAATATAGGGAAGTCTATTTTGCTAAATCTAGTTGGCATTGTATATTTTCCGTTATCTTTGAGGTTTCTCATAATGGCTTCATTGTTCTCCTTTCCCATTTTTTGCATAAGTTGCAGGAACATGGACTTGATATTGTTGATCTCCTATTCATTTATCATTTGTGCCTTCAGTAGAATCTTCATTCCTTTTTCTAAATGACATACCTTCGCTTATCTCATGCTTTTTGCCATTGAGTTGCTGCCAAGATTTATTTACTCTAATACCAATTGTTATGATATTGTTATTTACTAGATTCACCCACTATAAAGTTGATGGAATATTTTTCTAGGCGTTCATGAAGAATAAGTGAAGAAGAAGAAACAGGGCGTTTTAGCTTTCTGGTTCCAGGCTTTTCTAGTTCCTACAGTTATTCTGGATAAAATTACTTCCTTATGCCGACTTTTCCTGTGGGGAGGCAGGCATTTTCGGGTTGCGTGGGACACTCTCTGTGTTCCCAAAGATGAAGGAGGGTTGGGATTGCGACACTGTAGAATCTGGAATAATGCCCTTCTGGCCAAGGTCCTCTGGAATATCCACGACGAGGCCAACTCACTATGGGTTCGGTGGATTCATGCGTATCATTTACGAGGTACTTCCATCTGGGACTGGTCACCCCACCATCAGGACTCCCCCTTGCTTAAACGCATCAGTTTGATTCGGGACTCACTTATGGACCAGTTGGGTGGTCGTTGCTTTGTGGTTCGGGGTTTGCAAACCCTCTGTCAGGATGGTGTCCTCTCCTCCTATAAGGTGTATGACCTCCTCCGTCCCCGGGCTCCTCGCCGCCCATGGATGTCTTATATTCCTCCGAAGTATTCTTTCATCGCCTGGCTCAGCTTGAAGAAACGGCTGCCTACCAAGGATTCCTTGTTGTTCCTGGATATTGACCACACATGCCCTCTTTGTGCGACTGCTATCGAATCGGTGGATCATCTCTTTTTTACCTGCTCCTTCTCGGCAACTGTTTAGGGTGCTATTCGTGGCTGGGGATGACTCGCTCTATGACTTCCCTAACCAGTGCTATTCGATGGATTCGTAGCCATTATCGTGGAGCCCTGCTTCGGTGCAAAGCCGCTAAGCTTGGCCTTCTTTGCTTTATCTATATGATCTGGCATGTGCGTAATGCTATTCAGATGGACGAGGCTTCTATTGCGCCACCTGCCGTTGTGTCCCAGATCAAAACCATGGTATATAGGATTTTGTATCGCCTCTACCCTGTAGACTTGATTGATTTTTGACAATCTACTAGTCCCTTCTTGCTATTTGTTGGTTTTAGGTTCCCTGTTTTGCATGCCCTCTTTCTTTTGTTCTGGGCCTTCCCAATTTACATGTTTTTTTGACCGGGTTCGCTGTGCTGTAGTGCATTTGGCCTGTTGTTTCGCCCTACTTTTATTTGACTGGGATGAATATAATTCTTTACCATTCATCAAAAAAAAAAACTAATTCATTTCAGATTTTTCATTATAACTACGGTTGTTACAATGGCTAATAAGTACTAATGGGCTTAAGGTGATGACATGTAGTTCATCTATAATTGGGTTGTTACAACTATTACAAATACCGTGTGTGGATTCACTAATGTTAGGTCTTCGATGTCGTCTTTCTTCTTCTTCTTCAAAAGATGAAACAAATGCAAGAATCACAAGATGTTCTCTTCCTGTCAACCTAACCTATCCTGGAGTTATCTCTGCCAAAAACCAGGGTCGTTGCCCAGTTCACAGCAACATAAAACCTGTTCCTCCAACTGATCACCCTCGTAAGGTAAGCAGATCGCCAAATAAACCAGCTAATGAATCCAGCAAGAGATAATCCCGTTGCGTCCTGCAAACAGATTCACCACAATGAATTATCACATTTTAGCAAGAGCATAAATTGCTTCCACATCCCAGGTGTTTCATCCACTCAAAAATGTTAATAAGCGTATCTTTCGTGGGACATGGAAGTAATTATACCTTAGACTCTCGTAAATCAACCAGAGCCTTGTAACGGCCAACTGAAGCCATACTTCCAAGATGCCTGTACACAAAAGGATCACCAAGGGAGATGTCTTTTGCACTCAGCGCCTTGCCTCCGTCCTGTTTTCCCATTTTGTTTAACAGCGACACCAGATATTTCCCTTGCCTTTCTGCAACCTGCCCAGTAAGCAATAAACCAATTAGCTTAGCCCTTATGGCATCTTTTTCCAGTTTCACAGTATCCATTTGATCCCTGACGTCAAGGTCCATGCGCAAATTTGAAAGCCCAAAAGGCATAAACTGATAATTATAAAGGTCATAATGTGACAGACATGAAACACTAGCGACGACTAACCTGAGCTAAAGCTGGAAGTACTGGCCTCCCTGTCTCTTCAAGAAAACCAGCGCAATCTCCGAGAGCAAATACATCCTCCACGAAAGGAACACGTAACCATTCATCAATTCCAATCCTGTAAATACAATTCATTACGATCAGCTAACAAAATCTATTACAAATTAAAGCACAGAGCAAAAATATAAGTGTTATTCACACCTTCCACCAGGGGACTTGGGAAGATTTAGTGACTTCACAAACTGAGAGGGGCCAACACCAGTAGACCAGACCAAGAGACCGTAGGGAACATCCGTGCCATCGTTAAGAACTATTTTCTTGGGATGCACCTCTTTCACCACACCTCTCATAAGACGGACGCCATACTGACAAATTAAGATTTCCTAAACTGTGAGAAACATGCGTGAAATAGAACTCACTCCAATATGGACAACAGAAACAAGTACCTTGGTCAAATGGTTTGTTGCATATTGTCGTAAACTAACATCAAATGATGAAAGGATGTCGTTTGCCTGTTTGAGAAAAACAAAGTTGAGTTCAGATCTATTAGCGTGTTTGAGAAGAACAACGTTTAAGTCCAAATCTATTAGCGATGGGGAAAAAAGGGTACTTTAGATACAAGATTACCATTCATAAGAACAACGTTTAAGTCCAAATCTATTAGCGATGGGGAAAAAAGGGTACTTTAGATACAAGATTACCATTCATAAATAAGGGAATGATTCACTAGTAATTACCTCTATGAGAGTGACCTTGATATCGTCTTTGACATGAGTATACCTTTCACGAACATCTCTCATAATAAAATCACTCAGCTCCCCACTAAACTCTACACCTGTAGGTCCACCTCCAATAACCACACAATGTAGAAGTCGTTTCTTTTCTGCTTCAGATATGCCTGAAATTACTCAAAACTAGTCAGAAGACAAGCTAAGCAATGAACCTCATTGATGAAACAAAGGCTACAACATAGGACAAGAAATTTTGGATGAAGATTAACCCCATTACCTGGACTCTCTGAAAGCATGAGGTTCAAGAGGAGCTTCCTTCTTATTTCCTGAGCGTGATACACTTCTCTTAGGAAATAGGCATGCTCTTTAACCCCCTTGATACCAAAAGTGAGGGGCTCGGCTCCAGCTGCAATGACCAGCTTGTCATATGCAACCTTAAACTCATAAGGCTCGTGAGGTAACCCACCATTGCTCACTGCCTCGCAGTAGACCTGTTAAAGAAAAGAATCACATCAACTCATGACTGGGATCAGATTAGCCAAGAACTAAGATAGTGACTCAAATCCAAAAAAGAAGGGTGAACTTCAGTTACGATACAAAAAGAAATTTAGAGCAAGTTTTAAACTTATTCATATCTAAAGAAATGGAAAAGAAAAGAGGAAAAAATGCACGCACTGTATCTTCATATTGTCCTACGCTAGAAAAGCATCGAATACCGTTTCAATTTGTGCATGCGTTTAAATAATGTAATGAATTTAGTTACAGGATAACGCATGAACATGAATGATATGCCGAAAAAAAAAAGTTAAAGAAAAAAGACTCACTTCATGCTTCTCAGTGTTAATGCCAAAACAGGAAGCAAGATAGAAATAAGAGCTCGGGTTTGTTGCCAATGCAGACTGTATCCTACCAACAGGCTCTGCAACAGAACGGAATTCAAGGGTCCCAACACAAGTTGAAGCAAGCAAAGGGGTGAAGACCATGTGGTTCCTTGGAGAAATGCAAACAAGGTCGTAGATTTTGGTGTCAAGTCCTTTCATGAACCGACAGGCAGCCCATCCAGTACCTAGGACAACCACCCTGGGCTTTTCACCAGGCTTGGTTGCTTCTAGTCCTGGATACCTTGCTTCGTCGCACTCTGATTCAGACTCCTCAATTATCCGCTCTGCTTTTGGAAACTGATACTGCTGTGTTACCCTGATTCCCCTGCTCCAAAAACTTTTATGATTCACCTTACTCATGGAGGAGAGGTTTGAGAGATTGCCGCCAATTGTGGAGCTTGCGAGTGACGGCATTGAATATCTATCAGTTGATACACCATGGAATGATCTATCCTTCTCACTAGAGTAGCTGCCAAAGGCACCTCCAGTCCTTCTCAAGCCGGTCCTAATGACCCTTGCCAATGCCATGTTGAGGGTATGAGATGTAGAAGTAAAAGATCTGATATCTTTTTAAACCTTCTACTTCAATTCAAAACTGCAACTTTGGCCTATAAAACCTGCAAAAGGGAAAGAGGACGTAAGCTCTGCGAATTGATTGCATTGTCGAAGGAGAAAATTTAAGCTTTCCAAGAAATGCGGAAGGAAACTTTAAGCTTTCCAAGAAATGCGGAAGGAACCAAGACAGCAGGTAATATGGTCCAAAAGACATCTAGGAGCACAGGCTCATAGATCACGCCTTTTCCAAGACTGCTTGACACAAAACAAAAGCAAACTTTGGTTTCATCATCAGTTGATGGCAGGTACGCAACTCAGAAGGAAAATAAATCAAAGCAAATTGTCATATTTGCAAAGCAAGCACGTTATTAATGCTGCGACTTTACTACCAAATTAACTCTGACCAGCCTTTTATATAATACAATAGAAATCAATGAGTATCATCAGTTTTCCCAATAAACTGGTCACCAACTTCCTAATGTCAAATCACTATTATCTGATGCACGCAGTTTGCAAGAAGAATGACCAAAGATTTATGAAGAAACTAGGAAACGAAATGCTCTGAAGCTAATAGAAATTGCAATAAACAAAAGAATACAAACAAACAGTGGACTTGATCTCAATGAATTTAAAATCGTCATGTCAACAAGGATACAAGACCTCGGAAAATTGTTATGAATAAGCAGCCGTGAGTTAATTTGTGAAAGTGAAACTAGTAGTACAAGCTTCTGGAGTAGAGAAAGGCAACATGAACAAGAGATTTCAGTAAAAGATGCACATAAAAAAAACTCCACTTGAGAAACAACACGCCTTACTTCACCGATCTCGTTCCAGAGAAAGAAAAACAATTATACATGACTGGCTGATGGGAAAACAATGAAACACAAATTAGAGAGATCCGAAAGATACATTAGAATAAAAGCAGTAATGATAAAAAAAAAAAAAGGCACGTTACTTTAGTAACGACAAGTAAAGGAAACATATAACAACTGATAATAAAAGAAGAGGGGCCGCAGCCGCTTCTCAGATGAGCAGTTTTATAGTATCTGCCAATGCCATCCGAGGCACTCTCGTCCTCACTTGAAAAATAAAAACAGACTAAGAGGAAAAGAGAAATGAACAGAAGGTTTAAAAACATTACTTTTTCTTTGAAGAAGAAGAGCTAATGGTCGGCGCTTGAACAGAATGATGGTCCAAGATTTAAGATTTAAGGGTTGCTTAGGACAGACTCGCGAATTTATAGAAACAAGAAAGAGAAAGTATATTTTTTTAATATTTTCCTATACTGTGGTAGGAGTAAACCAATGAAAGAAGAGAAGCCGACTTGGAGCACAAGGAAAGTCGGCGAAGGAAGGGTATATTTATAAACAAATAACAAAGTTGGAGGAAAGTAAGCAGGTTTAGGATGGAGGGTGTGAGTTGGCGCTGGCAGAAAATGGTTAGAGAGGAAAATGGAAGGGAAAGACACGTTGTTAGGTGTATTTGAAGACAGCTTTATCCCCCATTATGCGCGCTTCTCAGGTTCTTTGGCCGTGTTAGAGCGGGGACAGGAATGGATCTTTGAAAACGTGAATACATAAGGACATCAGGGTTCACGTTATTTCATGGTGGAGCCTACAAGCATATGCCCATTTCATTGATCAATGGAAAGCGAGTGGGTCAAAGCGGAGAGCTACAGCTCCGAGGAATGTGGAAGGAGACAAGAGTAGAAAGGGACGTTAGAATATACAAGCGTCGCCGGAGTTTCGTGTCAAAGGGGAACACGTTCAGGTTCAGCGATCACGTGTCAAAATTAGATAAAAATCTAAGTTCTTCCTATTGAAAATACATAATTAATTGTATTAAGTTATCGTTGCGACTAATTTAAACGTTGGAAATTATGTTCAAGTGTATAATCGTCTTTGTCACTCCGTTTAAGGTTGATTGTGTCTTTATCGTCTACATGGTCCATCATCTCTATCACATGGCTGTCATCTACACCACCTCCTTCGCAAACCATCAACTATACGCCTCCATTTAATCATGGTTTTCGTGCATTCTCAAGTGATTACATCAATGATGAGGTGAAGTTTTTTCTGACAAGTTTGTTTCAATGCTAGAAACTGTATTTGGTTTTGTAAGTATCGCATATTTTTAGGTCATGTTATAGGAGTTTTGCGATATAAGATTTGCAACATTTAATAGGTCTACTTGTAATAACATGGATGTCTGTATTATTTAATAGTTAAGGAAAGAAAGATTTATACTAAAAAGGAGGTTAAGACAAGAAACTGATGAATGACTCAAACTATGAAATAGGACATTGTGATATTGGTTAGAAAGAAGAAATAGTGTAGGTTGATGTTGGTCTTACCTGTGAATATGTCTCAGCTGATGTTGGTCTTACAGTAGTTGCTTCTCTAGGCTCTAGCTACAGGTCTTGCTTATACTTCTCTAGTTATTAGACCTCCTATCATTGCTACTCTTATAGCTGTTAACCCCTAAGTTGATGATGTTAAGACCTAAAAGTAATAGATATCATGTTAACATTTTATGTTTATGTCATAAAAAATAAATGGTTGAGTTGAAGGCAGTGTCATATAAGGATTAGAATAGTATTAATTGACTACAAAATGAGATGAATGTAAACTTTAATTCCCGTATCATTTTGTGAAAATAAGAAGACCAAAGATAAATACCGTAGTGCCTCACCATGAGTTTGCATATAAGGTTTGAGAGAAAGCCAAAGAATTTAAGTAGAGCAAAGGAGATGAGCATTTCTTTAATAGATGAGTCAGAAATCATGAATTAGTTCATAGAAACAATATTTTCTTAAATTTAATTTTCATCAAAAAAATCATTTTTCAACGGGCAAGTTGAGGAAAGAAATCATAAATAGGTGTATTTGACATTAATACGTCTAATAATTGACTAGCAGATTATATTGTGTACTAGGTGCATTCCCACTATGGCATTTAGCACTATAAGAAATATCACGTTTACCGACAAAAAATACCGACGGCAAACTCGGCATTTCTGTCAGAAATTAGAAACACCGACGGAATACGATGACAGACAGAACTGTCATTAATAAGGTTGTCGCTATTATTTAACGACGGATAGAGATCCGTCGATGTATTAACAACGGCCTACTGATGGAAAATAATCCGTTGGTATTATGTACCAATGAAAATTGATTAAAGTTTCCATCGGTGGATTTTATACATCACCGACAGATGTCATCCGTCGGTATACTTTACGGACGGAACTATCGTCGGTACGTCTAGATCAATGACAATGGTAAGTTATAGTAGTTATCGACGGAATCACATGTCCGTCGGTAATTGCATTGTGATACCGACGAAGCAGTGGACGTCGACAAATGTAAATCTGTTTTTAGTACCGACGGTATGATAATGACCGTCGGTAATCCTTTCGCCCTTACCGACGGTATTGGGTAATCCGTCGGTAATAAGTTTTACTAAACCACACCTATTTCATCATCTTGCGATAAATGCATAATTTCAAGAGTTCACTTACTTGTGCATACTAACTCAATTTGTATATATGTATATATTTGTGTAATCAGAAAATTAGATGATAATATAGAGTTAAAAGAATGTAAATTGGTTTAAATTGGTAATGAACACATTAAAGTGTATATAAATTATTATGTTTGTAATTGAAACATAATGAGTTCGACTATCTAAGGCTGTGGTGATCGTGGGTGGTTCTCTTTAGAACTTCCCTTCAACTTTTCTATCTTCTGTCTCAGCTGAGCTATCTGCTCTATCTCTTCTCTCATCTTTGTCATTAGCTCCATCTGCTCTCTCATCCGTTGATCCTGCTCCCTCATCCGTTGATCCATCTGCTCTGCCTGCCCTTCTTCCAAATGAGCTATCTTCTCCATCAATGTTTACACTGTGGCCCGAAGCTCGATGACTTCGTTGTTGTTCACTGGCCTAGTTGACGCTGCTGTACTGGACATGGAAGATTGCGAATAACATGTGTTCGCATATAAACCTAGGCCGAATATCCTGCCACGACGATCCCTACCACCCACAGCTTCAAGATACGTTTGAGTCTCATCTACAGGTTGCTCCTCCTGAGACTGTCGCTGAATGGTTTGTTGTAATTGGTCCTACAAGGTATGACAACTTTACATTAATAGGAAAGGATCATTATTAAGAAATATATAAAATGCATTAAGTTGACATACATTCAGTTCTCTACATCGGTTGTTGATGAATGTTACA
>JAOTAZ010000002.1:30293976-30309003 GCA_025629785.1 Erythroxylum oxycarpum | reverse complement strand
ACTTAGGCCGAACGCTTTAGTTCGTTACATGCTATTCGAAAGGGCAATTTCTTATACAAATTTAATGGCAATTTGAGCGTGATCGACTTCAGCCGAACACTCTAATTAGTTACGAGCTATTCGAAATTATGTCAAGTCAATGGCAGTTTAAAGTTTTTGTTTGTAAGATTAGCAGGGCGGAGGATGAAACTGCAAAATACAATTTCTATTTATTTATTTATGTCTTTCTGGTCACAAGCCCGACCAGATGAGCTTCAAAAAGAGGAAAAATAAAAGATTATCCCTCGATAGGAGGGGAAGAGCTACCAACCGGTCCTGGAGAAGAGCTACCAACAGGAGGGGAGGTCGGAGGAGCAACCGAGGCAGGATCAGAGCCTGCAAAGGAACTGGAGAAGCACCCTCGCGAGATTGCTTTCCCTCCTCGTCCGAGCTGAGGTCCAGCTCTTCATCTGGAACCACCACTCGTTCCCCCTCGATCATCTCTCTCATTTCCTCAAGAGAAAGGCCGAGACCGGGGGGAATCATCGGTACGGCGTAATCCTCGAAGGAAGGAAGATCCGACCTGTCAAGAATACAAACATTGTGACAACTCTTCAGGATGGAAAGAGCCAAGTCGCAAGCATACTCATGGCACTCTCTCTGCAAATACCGCTCTTTCCCCTTTATAGAGCTGCGCAACTCCTCTAACTCCTTCCCAGCCCTTATCTTGCCGTTCACCGCCTCTTCAAAATCCTAAAGGAATTTGGATCGGAGCTCTTGTGCTTTCTTTACCTTAGACTCGGCAGTGAGTGCTTTGCTCCTCAAATAATCGTTATCGAGCTGCAGCGCATGACACTTTTTCTCTAGCTCGTCTTTCGCTATTACCACCCTGCTCCTCTCCTCCTCCCCCGTAGCGAGCCGAGCTTTCAAAATGTTCCTCTCCTCCTCCCAGGATTCCTTCTCATCCCTTTGCTCCTCCTCCAAAGAAGAGAGTTGAGCCCGCATGAGGTCCTTCTCATCCTTCGCCTCTGACAACTTGGCTCTCAAAACACTGACCTGCTCAAGAAGGTCCTTGATTTCTTGATCCTGCGAATAGAAGACTCCATCGAGCAGGTCAAGGCGCCGATAACTGGTAAAGGAGAGCGCCAAACCCCTCTTGCAGCTACGCACGAGACTACCCAACAGATCCTTATTGTCCAGCTTGTCTAGAACCTCCTCGTCTCAGGGAGGAACGACCTTCTAGGCAATCTGGAGGGGCACTTCGATGTTCCTAAGCGATGCAGCCTCATCCAGACTGATCGTGGATACCCACTGTTTGGAGCCGGTTGCCTGTTCTTTCCCCTTGTTTTTCTCCTTCTCTTTCTCTTTTTCTTTCCCCATGCTTTTGTTTGATGGGCAGGGCGGTCGGTCGAGAACCCGAATGCTTTTCTTCCTCCTCTTGAGAGGTGACTCCACTTCTTCCTCTCCCTGCTCAACGATAGTATCTGCCGATCGGACTATCACTACTGGTTGTTCGGGAACAGCCGCCTGAACGAGCGCGGCAGATAACTCGAAAATAGCAACCTGAGCGACGCCTTGCTTGGGCACCGACAGTGGAGCAACATCGGTGCTGCTCTCCCCTCTCTTTGCCTTCGACTTCTTGGCTTTCAACTGGCTTTTGTAGGATTTGGAGGGTTCAGGAAAATCATCAATCCTTGCCATATCTGCATACCAATAAAAGCAGGTCAGATGTTAAAAATAGTACACAAGCATGCAGTAAGTGATTAGATTATAAAGGGTCGACCAGAAGGCATAATCTCTTCTCCTAGCCCGCTAATTCGAGGCGGGTGTTCGATTAAAAACGAATCAGTCGAGGCTCCCCCGCGATACCCCATGATGAGGTGATCGAAGTCGTATCAACCGAGCGCCTTAATGCGATCGACCGCCTGCCATTCTTCCCTACTAAGGAGTAGACTTGACATATCGTTCCATTGCTCGGCTAGGGGATACCTCCAAGGCCTGGACTCAAAGGGTGATACTAGAGGTCTCACAAAGAAATACTTCGTCCGCCAAGCCTAGACTTTGGAAGTAGTCCCAGCAGGACGATAACGGGCATCTCTATATTGGAGGTGGGGAATCCCGGCCCCAGCGCTTGAACTTTGGTTCATCCTCAAAAAATGGCGCATAATGTCGATCGAAGGAGGGCACCCAAACTGATGACACAGCAACGCCAGGCCATTAATAAACCTCCAGCCGTTCGGAGGAATCTGGCTCGGCCTTAGCTGGTAGGCGCAACACACCTCGTCAATAATAGGGGCATAGGGGAACTTCGCACCACCGAATGAGAAAATACTGTCTGAAATAGCAAAGTATCCTCCCAGACTGCTATGAATCCGTTCGCTCCCAGCGGCCAGTCTGGGTCCCTACGCCGCAGGGATGTTGTTCTTGATGACCGATCGATTTAAATCCCCCGCGGTCATTGTGGATGGGTCATTTGGCGGACTCTCGACAATGTACCCGTCCTTCCAGGTCCTCGCCCCTATTTCAGCAGTTCTCCCTGCCTTAGACGCCTCATTCCCGCCGGCCTCCGGCACTTCTACTATTTCCTCCGCTGCTACTAGCGACCCAGCAATCTGGGAGGCCCTTTCGGCGATTTCCTCCCTGGGACTAACTTCCTCTCTAGGGCTAACTGATGACATCACTAAGAAAAAGAAATTTGAGGGAAAAAATTTAGAGGAAGGACGTACCTAGTTTGGTGATGGAAGTCGGAAATTTGAAGACAGCTGAAAGAAAGCTCCGGAAACTGAAAGCAAGAGGGTGTAAAGGAAAACAGAATGGAAACCGGAGAACGAAATAAGCGTGAAGAAAGTCTGTAGTTTATCAATCCTGAGTATTTATAGAAGATCGGCTGAACGGACTTTCCAACCAATACTTGACGCGTGGTAAACATCCGAACCAACGCGGACACGCGGCAGAATCTGAGCTGAAGTGAATTAGGGTTGTTTGTAAACCAGAACGGCACACTAACTGAAGGGACACGCCTTACGGCTGTACAGCAGTTAAAAGGACGCACTCGACAGCTGTACAGTAGCCAGAAAGACGTACGTGACAACCTGTCAAAAAGCGCGAATCTTCAGTAATGATCACGCCTAGAGCTCTATTTAACTCTAGCCATCCAGTCGATCGGTCCCGCTACTACGCTTCCCCAACTGACTTTGTCGCTACACCCGATCAACCTGTCATATTGCTACAGCCGATCGGTCGGTTATCCGAGACACTACACCTGCTCGACCGACTGTATTACAACGAAATCGATCGATCGGGCCTAGCACGAGCTACCTAAGAAACACGCTGTCTCAAACTTATGTACTCCTTCGACCCTTCCCTTGGCTCAGACTTGAAGATTAGGGAGCTTATGGTTGGGTCGGCTGTGCTAGGCCCAGGCCCATCTCCACATGGCCACGGCCCATCAGGCGTTAGACTCCTATGCAAATACAAAAATCTACGTAAAGACTTAAACCTAGCATCCATGTCATATATAAGGTACTATTCTACCATGATAGAGATACGACAATACAACCCTAGCTTTCTCTCTGTTTTCTGCGACCAATTCCCTCTCAAAAAGATTGACTTGAACGTCGGAGGGGCCTTTCGAGAACCAACCCCCGGCGTGCCTTTATTTGTTTTGCAGGTATTCTTTAGCCGAAATCAATCAGAATCATGGATCCGAACAATAGCGTTCAGTCCCAACAGAATCCGACTGAACCACATTGAAAGTTACATCCTTAATCCTAACTAGGGATTTAACTATTGAACATAACATAAATAAAAGAAAAAAAGTAATATTAAAATAAATAAAAATAGAAGAGTTGTTATGGGTGCCTCTAAATCTGAATCCAAATCCTTCTATGTTGTAAAGAAACCATAAAAATACATATCTTAAAAGAAAGTTGACACAAGCCCAAAGAACACGATGCTTAAATTAAAGAAAATAGTGTCATATTCACAAGATATAGAAAAGGTAAGAGAAGAACAACAAAAGCTCATAAATTTGAAAGAGATTGATTAAAGATTCAAGCAATGAAAATTTCTCAAAATTAGAAAACTAATTCAAATTTAAGAAAAATTAAAATATAAAAAAGAGAGAAAAAATGTTAAGATTTAAGAAAAAAGAGAGAAAAATAAGAATCAGAAGTGTATTTCCTATTTTGTCAATTAGATGTCGTAATCCGTAAAAACATATTTAAGAGTTGCATTAACACTTGAACTTTTAGTTTTCAAAAATAAAAATAATTAAACTTTTTTTAATAATATTTTTTATATTTTAATATTCTGAATAAGAATTAAACTGTGTATCACTGAACTTTTCTCAACGTAATTTCTATTAAGAATTGTCGTTGCAATGCAAAACATTCTTTAGAAACAAGACAAAACAGAAACAAAAAGATGAGAGCTCCGGCCTAATTCCAGGATCAACGACGCCTCTGGCAATTGGGTTGGGCTAAGATTTCTGTACAACCCACCATAGGCCCTACTCCAAAACACAAAAGATGGTTGAGACTTGAGAGTGACGACTTCTCTTAGGTTCTTAGACAGACGCTCGGATCTTCCAAAACCGCACAGCAGGTGTCAGTCCTCGGCTTCGCTTTCTATACCAGTTCCATTGGCAAGCTTCCGGCTCTGGGTTGTTAGGAGAGAGAGAGATGGGGAGGAGGATATTAAACGATGCGTTGAGGACAATAGTGAACGCGGAAAGGAGAGGGAAAGCTACCGTGGAGCTTCAACCGATTTCTACTCTCATGTCGTCTTTTTTAGGGATCATGAAGAATAAAGGTTACTTTTTTCTTTGCTTAGCCACACGATTATATGATTAGAAGTCGTAGATATGGTTAGGAATTTCTGGATTTTTCTATATGTTCGAAGTTTAAGGGCCAATAGTTGTTTTTGCGTTCTCATTGCCTTTGCATATATGTGAGTATATGTTCTTCTGTACTTCATCTGTTTCAACAATTTCTGAAGTCCTTGTAAGTTGAAGATTCAAGCTTCCATGTGTATGCTCAATGAAAGGAATGCGGCAATATAGTTTAGGATGTCCTTTAGGTGCTTGCTTTCATTCCGTTGTTTGCTACCAATGGAGCTAGTTGACATGAAGAGTACTGTTAATGACCTTTGTTCATGATATTCGACTGAGCTACTTTGAAAGTCAATTGATTGTGCCTTTGAGTCGTACTCTGTTTTATAGTCTCCGATAGAATGGGAGTAAGGGTTTTGTAATTTGTTGGTGTTTGATATTGAAGGATGCTAAATAGCTCAGAAGCTCTAGAATCATTTTCAAACTTGAGTTTCCGACAAGAAAGTTTCAAGAAGTGTTGTGGAGTTTTAGGAGTAGACCAGGAAAGCTTTTTGAAGTATCAGACTTTGTTTGATTGTCAGGTTCAGTGCAGATGTTCTCTTAGCCATAGTCAGCAGCAGGCTGTTCATAGTAGCTTATAGTTTTTGAAGGGGGCTAAAGACATTGCTGTTCAGGCATTTATGGTGTATCAATGCCCTTGTTTGAGAGAAATTCTATTTGCATGCAAGGCTAAGGGTCCTGCTTGGCACCCCAACTGTATGTTTGATCTAGAACAAGGTAAAGAAGAGAAAGCCTAATAGTTCTTTCCTGCGTCTGGTTTAAAATCAATAAGAT
Organism: Erythroxylum oxycarpum; assembly: GCA_025629785.1. Lineage (NCBI taxonomy): Eukaryota > Viridiplantae > Streptophyta > Magnoliopsida > Malpighiales > Erythroxylaceae > Erythroxylum > Erythroxylum oxycarpum. Next base: position 30,303,359 of record JAOTAZ010000002.1, on the reverse strand, counting down.
TTCAAGCACAATGTCAGAAGTGTGAAATACAATTTCTTCTCAAGAATTAGATGCTTTGTCCCCATTACTTTTCTTACACATTCAGTTGCAGAAATTCTGAATAATTTCTATAGCCTCCCCTTTCCATATTAACTATTTTGATTTTCCCCCATCTTTGTCCCTATACAAGATTAACTAGATATAGTAAAAGTCTCAATGAAGATGTTAGTAGATCTATTTAAACAGCTATTGCATTATTTCGTATGTATGTTTGTGGAGCTCAAATTATCAAACAATCAAGTACGTATATTTATTAAGACGGCTTCAATTTGGTGTCTATATCTTAGGATATATCAAGAATTTCCAAGTTCATGATCTGCATAGAGTTGGGAGGATCACTGTGGAACTACAAGGCAGGGTAACTGATTGCCGAGCTATCACATTTAGGCAAGACCTCAAGGCCAAAGAAATAGAAAAATACAGATTGCGAGCACTTCCCTCAAAACAGGTTCGTTCATGTTCTTCTGAAGTAATAATATATGGAACATTCTTTGTGAAATGCATTGTTTTTGACATTTTGAGTATGGATGGTATTGTTTTCATGACTTCTGTCATGCAGTGGGGTTATGTTGTGATCACAACTCCTGATGGTGTATTGGATCATGAAGAAGCCCTCAGGCGAAATGTAGGTGGTCAAGTTCTTGGTTACTTCCATTAGACATTTGCAGCGTTGCTCAACAATTCTGGGTCAGAAGGCAAGAAAGCGGTATCCTTGATGAACTCATGATGCCTGAGAGAGTTTGTATTCAATATGTGATGAAGATCAAAAAGAAATTTAATTCCTAGTTTGCATTCATCTGCCTTCAGCAATTAAATTAAATTAGTAACATGGCTGATCATACTACTGAATTCTTAATAAATTTGGTGGCGCAGACTGTCATATTGAGGTTTGGTATTCGAGATGGTACTTTCTGGTCCCTTGGATGATCACCAAGGCAATGTTTATCGTTGCTTTCTAAGATTGCAGTTTTCCTTACCCGTATTCCTTATCTAACTCCTCATCAGCCCCTCATCGTGGTTTAACTCCTCATCAACCCCTCATCCTGGTTTTAACTCCTTACCTTGGTTTAAGTACAGGGTGAGGGATCTGTAGAGATGCAAAATAAAATTTCCTAACATTGATTAGTTTACAAAAAAATCATTTAATTTGATTCCAAGATCCAATATTGCAATCGTCCTCCAATTTTGAACCGAATATAATTGTGCTATCCTATATGCTTAGAAAGTGATGGTTGATCCAACCGATTCTATTAACTTGGGTTTAAATTGGTTTAAATCGAACCATTTTCTGTATCTTCTCAACTTTTGATAAAGTTTTATATTGTTGTTGGATGATGAATCTTAAACCTCTAAGTCTGCCAAAAAAAGTTACTTACCAATTTGAATAATCATCACATACATATTGTCGCTGCAGCAATAATCAATCCTACATGCGATTGTAATCAAAATGATACTGTAAACTTCTAAAATTAGAAGGTGATCCTATTTGTATTAACATAAATTATTAATCATGAATCAAAATGATTGACAGCATCGGTAATTTTTTTTTGATACAAAGGAAACTCAAAACGTGAAAGGAAAACACTGTCGTAGTACCCTGCGGTACACTGCTCCTTGCGTGTCACTGCGAATGAAATCCAGAACTAACATAGGAGGCTCTTGAAAAATATGCATGCTAGGGCTGGCTAGGACTGTTAGGGTGGTCAGGTGATCTGCACACTGATTTCTTTCCTTATGCACGTGTTGCATCTACATCTTCCAATCACGTTGAAATAGTCCACGGGTACTTACCAACAAAAAATTATTACCTTCAATCTCTGTGTTAGAAATGGAGAGGATGTTAATGATTTCCAAGGAGTCCACTTCTAATATGATCCAGCGATATCCAAGGGATCAAGCCAAAGTAAGGCCCAAGTGGACTCCTCAGAGTTCAGTTGTTAGGGGCGAGCTTCTTCCAATCTGTTGAGTAAAACATCCGCAACATTGCTCATGCCAATCGTGAATTAACCCACTTGCAGTAGCGATGTGTGACCATTGTTTAATCGCTCTATCCGTGTTTAGCTTAATTCAGTTTGTAGGTGGTTTGGTTCACCTTACTAACCTACTCACCAAAATTGTTTGATTCAGAAACACACAAATTTTCACTGCCCTCGCCCTGACTATCCATTTCACATACTCCATAACTGCCCTCGTACCATTTTTCGGCTAAACAAAGTCCACGTCAAAAAGGTTTTTGTTGCGCCAGCTCCAAAACATCCAACATACAACTCCAAAAACAGTAGCTCAATCCCCTTGTATCACTTGTGAATACTTCATGAGGTTAGATTTCACCCGTACCTCCTCGTCTTGAAGGAAGAAATCTACATCCAACATCCCGGCGGGAAATTGTCTCTAGAAGCTTGCACCCTCGCACACTCTCGGATGACATGTAAGGTGGACTCTTCCTGCCCGCATATGTGGCAGTTGCTATCTATTGCAATGTGTCTCGCTACTTGTTGTTGGTTAGTCAGGAGTTTTTTCTTGGTCATTAACCAGAGGAAAGTTCGAATTCGCTGGAGCTCCGCCTATTTCTAGATTAAGACTCAAAAACCAGCATAACTATCTGTAGTGTACCCTGCGATTAATTCGTAAGCTGACGCTATAGTAAAACTCCCATGTTCAGTTGGACCCCATCTCATGATATCTTCTCCTATATTTTCTACATTAACAGTTAACTCGGCTAAATCCATACAGACTGTGGAGGGGAGATATTGTTGAAACAAGTCCCACTTCCAGTTGTCCTCCTCGTTATGCAAATCTGTTATTTTCGCGTACAGGATTCGAGCTGAGAACGGAGAGGTTGCTACTGAGATTAGTGGGTCCCAGTCTTTCACCCACCTATCTAGCCAGAAGTAGATGTGTTGACCATTTCTCAGTTTCCATTTAAAACCCTGTTGGGCATATTGCCATGTTGTAACAATTTTCTGTCAAAAACTCAAAGCCCCTATCCTTTTTAAAGTAGGAGGGATATGGTTTAGATCCATATGATATTTTACTCTTAAAACTTTGACCCATAAAGCTAAGGATGGGCATTTGGGTAATTCGAGCTGAAATTTCACTGTTCGGGTCCAACCTAAATTATCCGAATTTTTTTTCATCTTACCCGACCCGAACTCGAACTTTTTCTTACCCGAGCTTACCCGACCCGAATTACCTGAAATTTTGTTCGGCTTTACCCAAATTACCCAAAGTTGTTATTTTTGATTATTTTTTTTAAAAATCCGAAATTTTGTATTTTTATAACCTAATTCGGGTAATTGGGCCGGTACGAAGTTTTTTGGAATTACCCGACCCTGACCCGAAAATAATTCAGATAATACCTGAATTACCCAAAATTTGAAATTTTTTTTACCCGAATTAATTTAAGTCGGGTCGACCCGAATAATGCTCACCCCTATATAAAGCTGTAAGTTTGGTTAAGAGGGTCTAGCCCATCTTTATTAACAACTCATCGTCGGAAGATCTAATGGGCTTAATGCAGGATCGGTAATATTAACAGAACTAAATGGGAGTCGCCTATCTGATGCTTGTTGAGACGTGGATGGTTTTGATGCTGTTCGCGTCAGCAACAAAGAAATCGCAATAATACGTATGATAGTGATATAAGAGCCACCTCCTCGTCCGCTTTGTTCAACCTCCAATCTTCACTCTCCGCAGTCCTCAGCCACCTGATAAATGATAAACACCAAAACCAGAAAATGAAAGCTGTCGTCATAACCAAACCGGGTGGCCCAGAAGTGTTGCAAGTACAAGATGTTGAAGTCCCACAAATCAAAGACGATGAGGTACTCATCAACGTGGTCGCTACCGCCCTGAACCGGGCCGATACGCTGCAGAGGAAAGGCTCTTACCCCCCGCCCAAAGGAGCCAGCGTGTATCTTGGCCTGGAGTGTTCCGGTATCATTGAGGCCGTCGGCGATAAAGTTTCAAGGTGGAAAGTCGGCGATCAGGTGAAAATTTCAATTTTTATGAGAGATTTTATGATTAGGAAATCGGTATTGTGTGAGTTGGGTAGTAGAACTTGTTTATATATTGATTGTGTTGTGTTGGTGAAAGTTTCAATCTTTTACGGGTGAAGGTTCTGATTAGTAAGTGGGAATCGTCTCTCTTTAGTAGAGCCTTTTAATCTATTGATTGTGTTATGTTGGTGAAAGTTTTACTTTTTATTAGACAACTTTGTGATAAGGAGGTGGGAAATCGTGTAAGTTCTTTAGTTTATGTTAACGTATTAATTGTGTTATGTTGGTGAAGGTTTGTGCTCTTCTTAGTGGAGGAGGTTATGCGGAGAAAGTGGCTGTTCCGGCCGGGCAAGTGCTTCCCATTCCGGCTGGTGTGTCGCTCAAGGATGCGACTGCTTTCCCTGAAGTTGCTTGTACTGTTTGGTCCACGGTTTTTATGACCAGTAAGCTCTCTGCTGGAGAAACTTTTCTGGTATGTAATACTTGGCGGCTTGTTCAATCTGTTTTCATATTGCTTATTTAGTCTCATTGAGATTTACAAAATTGGTGCTTGAAAATCATTTGGGATCAAGTCGACATCTCTATGCTACTTTGAAACGGTCCCTAATAAGTATTAGTTCAAAACGTGCTTATTCTTTATTTTGTTTGTCCCTATATCCATGGGTCTTGATTTATTGTTTACCGGTTGTTTGACATTAATCATTTCAGGTTCATGGGGGCTCTAGTGGAATTGGTACGTTTGCAATACAAATTGCGAAGTATCAAGGGGCTAGAGTGTTTGTGACAGCAGGTCTGGCTACAAGTTTTGCTTATGTCATGTGATTTGTCTTGGGAGCATCACTAGCAAGTATCTTGACTTTAATTCTTGATCATCAGGGACTGAGGAGAAGTTGGCTGTTTGTAAGGATCTTGGAGCGGACATTTGCATCAATTATAAAACAGAAGACTTTGTTACACGTGTAAAGGAAGAAACGGCTGGAAAAGGTTTAATTTTTACCTTGATGTATTTTAGCGTGCACAAAGGATCCCCCCTAACTTTTTATTCATATTGAAGAGAAATAAACCTTTTCGTTTTAACTTCTTATCTTCAATTTCAGGTGTTGATTGTATTCTGGACTGTGTTGGAGCTTCTTACCTTCAGCGAAACCTGGACAGTTTAAATATTGATGGGAGACTTTTTATCATTGGCTTTATGAGTGGAGCTGTAACAGAAATAAATCTAGGTTCTGTGTTTGCAAAACGCCTAACTGTGCAAGGTATTGAAAATGTAGTTGATGCTTCTCTTTGGATCTCCCTTACACAGTTGATTGAATTTTGTTCTAGTGGTTACTTTCCCCAGATTCTTCATTCTACCAACATCATAAGAATTGGATACATGTGTATACCAGTCGTTTTGAGATGTGTAATTGGCACTTCATGTAAGCTTATGTATTGTTGCAGTTAAAATCTTTGATGATAGAAGAAACGTGTCTGATATGTTAATGAGGGTTATCTTCTTGTTTGAATCTTCGTTGAAAGGCATTGTCAGGAACTCCTCTACTAGTTAACTTGCTTTTGTCAGCTTTTTCTTATTATGACTTCCAGGAAGTGGTAGTTGTTATGTCTAAAGGTTGCTTTGTTTTCATATTGAGAAGTTGTAGAGATATCTGCACATTTCCGTTGATTTTCATAGCATTACAAGCTCATTTAAGTGACAAATCAAGATCATAGAAAGCTCTACCTGTTGTCATGCGTTACTTTGTGGGGTTTAAAATATGCTTGAACGGCAACAGGGTAATGCAACTTTCTCATGATCTTTATGCTCTTTGATCTATTAATGTTAGAGTAGAGTTTATACATCCCAACACATGTCCTCTGTGTGGATGCAGCGGCTGGATTGCGAACTAGAAGTCCAGAAAACAAAGCTCAAATTATCCATGAGGTGGAGAAGGTTGTCTGGCCAGCCATAGCTGCAGGCAAGGTGAAGCCAGTGATCTACAAGTGCTTTTCATTTTCTGATGCTGTGGAGGCTCATCGGCTCATGGAAAGTAGCCAGCACGTTGGCAAGATCATACTAGTTCCGTGATGCTAATAATCATGGAGCTTTTGGATGACAGCAGTTGATATTTGTATCTTCAGCTAAATGATGGTTGCTCTTTGTTATATCTGTAATTGAAAATAATGATCAACTAGAATTGTGTGTATGGTTTATGCAAGTTCTACTGAACTGATACAAGTTCAAGGGCTTCGTTTTAAGGTTGCCTTGTTTTACTAACCCAAAAAAAAAAGGAGGTGATGAGGATTACAATTAGTAAAACGATGCCACTCCCAATTTTAATAGTAGTATTATGCCACAATACTATTATTGTGATTAATATAGGAAGATATGCTATTAGATATTATTATCATGGTGATTAATATCATGTTGATTATGGGTATATTGAAAGCTTTTGTAATTTGAAGAGAAGTATGATATATAAACTCAAGAAAATATTGGTTAGAAGAACCAAGAAAACCTTGGTTGAGGAGTTTTAAGAATAATTTTTATAGGCTCAAATATGTATAAATACTAAAAGTTATACATGTTTTTTATTTTGCAGCTAACAAAAGAAATAGGAGCATTGATGAAGATGAATTAATTCTTAAGGATCTTAATGAAACACAAGTGTGAACACCTAATTTAATTTCTTAAATTTTATTGTTCTTTCAGTTTTTTATCAAAAATTAAGAAAATTGAAAAATACATGTTTAATTTGTATCTTTATTCTTATCTTAGTTCAAATTTATTTTTGTATTTTAAACAAATTTATCAATTAGTCATGTCAAAATTTATTCTTGTTTGATTTGTATTTGCATATTATGGTTATTTGTTTAAATTTCATTTAATTGGTACTTAGTCTTATTGGTTGTAAAGTAGTATTGTTTTTGGGCATTAATTTCACATGTAAGTTTTTTAAAGATAATTTCTAGAAGAACTTTGGTTAATTTTGAAATGAGAGTCTTGAGGATTACAATTAGTAATTTAGAAAAATATTGCATTGCACTCAAAAATAAAACTTTACCTTAAAACATTACATAGCAGTGAAAGTAAAAGTTGATCCTATAGAGAAAATCTAGCCTATTTAGTACTTGTGAACAAGAATAAAATGGGGGTTAGATACTTTATGTGAGATTGACTAATACTTTTGCTACTATATAGGTTTTGAAAGTAAGGTTTAATTTTTGGGTGTAAGCAATAACATACAAATTGTGGTGATTGTTGGGAAGTTAATCTAGTAATTTTTGTGCTCTTTGTTTTATTTATTTCACTTTCTTATATTTGTTTCCTTAACCATATATGGTAAGTACTAGGTCTTCTCATCAAGGTGAATTATAGTTTCATCTGAAAATAGGAAGAACATTGTGTAGGTTAAAGAGAGGAGCCATACAAAAGTCACAAAATGACAACTTAATTCCAAACCCTATATTATCAAACTTAAGAGTTAGATATAGAAACGACTATAACCGAATATCGGACCTTAAGGGAGTTGGTTACTCCTAACTTTAATAAACAAACATTGAATTTTTTAAGTCAAAAGCAACTTTTGAATTGAAAGAGGGATTAATACATTTATTGCCTTTTTTTAATGGTTTTTCAATGAAGATCCATATAAACACTTAAAGGAGTTCAATGTAGTATATTCTAGTATGAAGCCATAAAACAATAATGGATAAATGGATTAAGTTTTTCTCGTTCTTTTTGGTATATTTTGCTAAAGATTGGATGTGTTACCTATCATCAGGTTTAATCAACTTATGGAATGAGATGATAAATTTCTGGATAAATATTTCCTTGTGTGCCTTGATGTAAACATAAAGAAAGAAATATGTGACATGAAGTGGTATAACGGAGCAACTCTTTATAAGTACTAGAACTTTAAGAAGCTTTGTGTAAGTTGTCTACAGACTAAATTAGTCACCAACACTTAATTCAATATTTCTATGAAGGGCTACTTTTAATGGAGGGAAATATGTTAGATGTCGTAAACATAGTACCATTAGTAACAAAACCATTAGTGAATTTTTGACTCCCTTAGAAGCCAAATTGATTTTTCTGTCCTTCACGGAAGTTATGGAGCTTCCTTTGAGCTTTCTATTGATACTAAATTTGTCAAATTTTAAGTTTGGGAGCAAGAGTTATGAATTTTGGAAATTTCGGTTATATATATATGACGTTTTGACTCCTCCTGTTTTTGTTATTTTCTTTCCCAATCCGACCCTCTCTCAATCTTTTGCTTAAAACTTTTCCATCCAACATCCGATTGATTTGATTTTTGAAGCGTTGGATTCCTAAGACAATTATCTACATCATAATGGGAAATTTATAATTTTTGAGATTAAATTGAAAGAGATTGATTTAATCAAAGTGAGTTGGGAAATTTTCTGAACATGGTTCAGTATTTTGAGAAATTCTTGATCTATGGAGATCTGATTGAATTGATTCTTGTTGCAAAATAAAATAGAGACATGGGAGTACAAGTCATCGAAAGGACTCGAATTTCAATTCAGTCCTTAAGATTTTCAATTTCTGAATCGAAATTGAGTTTAATGTTCAGTCTTGGATTAGTAAGTGTTGACAGTATTTTGGCCATAACGTTTGCTCTAGTCATCCAAATGAGGTGATTCTTGATTTGGATTAAACTAAAGAAATAGGGCTACAAATGTTCTGAAGGACTTGAGTTTCAATTTAGTCTTTAAGAATGTCAATTTTTGGATGGAAGTAAATTGCTGGAAATGTGTTAGCATAACGATAATCTGAAATATTTTAGCATATAACTTTTAGTGTAGTATACCAAATTTAATGATTTTGGTGGCGTTATGAAATTGAGACAATAAGGAACAATTCTCGAGAAGGAAGTTTTAGCAAATTTTTGCAATTTGATGGTTAGAAAAATGTCCTAAAGTAAGCTTGAAGTAAAAAGAAGTTGAGGGGCAATTTTGGAAGTTTACTTAACGAGTTAAGTTAGTAGGCTAATAAGTAAAGGCTTTTTGGTCTTTTGGCTTTCATTAATGACATGGCAAGGGGGCTGTCAGTTTTAAAGAGGAGATGCACGACAATTGAAAGAACAAAACAAGAGAAAAAAAGAAAGAAGAGAGAGAGAGGAGAAGAGAGCAAGTTCGATGATGGGAGAAAGAAGAGAAAAGAATTAGGGTTTCGATTTTATGAGATTCCAAGAGGGTTTTTGATGCTTATTCAAGAGGAAAAATGAGGAAGAAGATGAAAGCTTCCTATGGAGCTAAGAAAATCCGAAAATGGAGAAGAAATAAGGTAAGAGAAATTTTTGAGCTTTGAGATTTTAATGAGTTTTTGGTTTAGATAACTTGGAA
>JAOTAZ010000002.1:30273313-30286306 GCA_025629785.1 Erythroxylum oxycarpum | reverse complement strand
ATGCGGGGCCCCACTCGTCCCGTTAGATTGGGCTTGAGTTCGCCCCGGTATGTAAAACATGAGCCCAACATTAAAAAATGGCTCAATGGTAAGAGGCGTGCTTATAAAAGCAACAAAACCTTGAGGTCATGGGTTCGAATCGTGCCCATGATCAAAGAGGACAATACTAATTAGTGTTGTGGTCGCGTGCAACCTTGAGGTATGCGGGGCCCCACTCGTCCCGTTAGATTGGGCTTGAGTTCGCCCCGGTATGTAAAACATGAGCCCAACATTAAAAATTGGCTCAATGGTAAGAGGCGTGCTTATAAAAGCAACAAAACCTTGAGGTCATGGGTTCAAATCGTGCCCATGACCAAAGAGAACAATACTAATTAGTGTTGTGGTCGCGTGCAACCTTGAGGTATGCGAGGCCTCACTCGCCCCGTTAGATTGGGCTTGAATTCGCCCAGGTACGTAAAACACGGGCCCAATAAATGTTGATGATTTTCCATGTGATAGTGTTTGTGATGATGATGATGATGAATGTGTCGAAAGAGCTATCACAGGAGAGGCACTTGTAGTTAGGAGAGTGTTAAGTGTTAGAGTTAGAGATGAGATTCTAGATCAGAGAGAGAACTTATTCCATTCAAGGTGTTTAGTGGGTGGAAAGGTGTGTAACTTGATCATAGATGGAGGTAGTTGTACTAATGGAACTAGTCGAATTATGGTAGAGAAATTGAGCTTTATATGTAGGAAACATCAAGAGCTATATAATTTACAATTGTTTAATGATAGTGCGGATGTGAAGATGACTAGATAGGTACTGGTGTCATTTTCTGTAGGGAGGTATGAGGATAAGGTGTTGTGTGATGTGATATCCATGGAAGCAGGACTTTTGCTAATGGGGAGGCGTTGGTAGTTTGAAAAGAGAGTAGCATATGATGGTTATACTAATAGATACTCCTTTAAGTTTAAGGGTAGGAACTTCATTCTACTACCTTTATCACCTCGTGAATTGTACCTGGATCAGATCAAATTAAGTAAAAGTGAGGAAGGTTTGGGTAATGAGAACAAAAAAAGTGTAGAGAGAAAAGAGATCTAAAAGAAAAGTGAGTTTGGCCCAATGGTGAGTGACTGCACAGGTGAGGAAAAGAAAGTGAGATGTGCAGGAGAGAAGAGTTCAGAAAGAGAAAAGAAGGAGAGAAAAGAAAAAGAGAAAAGTGAGTTGGTTTGTTAAGAGAAAAGACTTGAGGAGAGTAACTGGAGAGAAAATAACACTAGTAGTGGTGAGATACAGAGAGTGTTTAGTTTCTAACACTAACTTTTTTTATGCTTTGCCTAGTGTTTTTGCTTTGGATAATAGGAGTGATGGTCCGTTTCAGGTGTTGGAGAAGATAAATGACAATGCCTACAAGATTAACCTACTAGGTGAGTATTTTATTTCTGCAACTTATAATATTACTTATTTTTCTCTTTTTGATATGGATTCAGATTCGAGGACAAATCTTTTTAAGGAGGGAGGGACTAATGTGAGCAGGAGTAAGGATCACCATGGAGATGGCATACGTGACGGGGGTGAGCTTGTCATTCCAGTTGGACCTACGTCCAGAGTTAGGATTGAGAGATTCAAGTAGACTCTCTATGCATATGTGGGCCAGCTTATGAAGAGGATGAAGCTAGCCAAGTCTATTGGAGGAGAGCTAGTTGGATCACAACCCAAATTGATCCACTTATCTCAAATTCTTGGACCGTATATACTTGGAGCTTGAAGACAAGAAGACTTGGACTATTTTAATGCTTCATCACTTAAGTCCAAGGAGTGTTTGACGTGCCACACATTTTATTAGTGGGAGTGGGCTATTTAATTCACTTAAGCCCAAGAGCATATGGATCTAGTAGTGGCACAACACATTAGGCCTATTTATTTAGTTTTTGAACTTTGTTTTATTTTGGGCTTTCAAGTATTTTAGCCCAACCTTTTATTATTTAACCTAGGTATAAATATGTGTCTTTAGGTCAAATTTTCAAAACTTTTAGATTAGATTTGCATGATTAATAAAATTTTAGAAGTGAGTTCTTCAAGGGAGGCGTGAATGTCTTCATGGTTACTTCAAGATATTTATTTTCATCAATAAGTAAGTACTTGCAATATAAATTGATTTCTGATTTCTTTGGGATTGGGTCTGAAACTTATGATTTGTGGTTTGATCTAGCAAGTTCTTAGAATAGAAAGATTATGGTTTTGATTCAATAGGATTAGGGAGTTTCAATAACTTTGTTTTCTTGGGATTTTCGTATCATACCCACAATAACATTATTCAAAACTCCAAATACTTGTTATTACACAAGTTTATATGTTAAACTGTATTATACAAAAGTGAAACTAACAACTATTCAACAAAATAACTTTTCTTTTTATGTTGCAAGGATCATAGTGTCAAAGTCTGCACCTCCACCAACATCTTTAATGCAATTATTGCTATTATAAGAAAGAGAAGTAATAATTTAGGCATGAGGTACTTGGTTACGACTATTTCGGAATTCCATGGTGTCAGTTGCCATTGACTAATTGTCTATTGTCTTAAGTTTCTCAACACTCATCATTTGACGAGAGATAAAATCTTAAAGTCCCACAATATGGAACTTCAAGATATCAGTGTAAAATCTCATGTTAAAACCAGGGTGAGATAGGACAATTTGATCTTGACACCACCGCAACAGGAGGAGAACTCAACCAGTGAGGCTTTAGAAAAGGAAGAATCAACGGGATGGGAGAAGGTAATGGAAGCCATTTCAAACACTAGCAAAACCATTTCAGAAAATGCCAAGGTGTTGAAGGAGAAGGCTAGAGAACAAAGATGCCAAAGCTGGGACATATGATGTATTCACAGATATTTCGAGGCTCAAGGTGTTCAACTACCACCTCAATCACCATAACGATTCATTTATTCTCATGTTTCGTTATTTTATTCCTACCTTTTGTATTATTTGTTTGCTCTTCTCACATTGAGAAGAATGTGTTGTCCAAGTGTGGGGAGGGTTATGTGCATTATATGTTTTTATTTGAATGAGAATTTTGTATGCTGTATCTTAGTTTTGTTTAGGATTGCATGAAGTGATTCGCGTGAATGTGTCAATGGCTAGGACTTAACGAAATCGATTTAGGTTTGAACATAGGCTTTTAAGTTGTTAAGATTTATTAGCTTGTGGAATTAGTGTTCTACGTTGTTTCGGTTAAATATACATGTTGATTAGGATATGATGCTAGTTCATTCACTCTAGGAATTTACCACATTCATTTATAATTTTAGGCAAATTGAACAAGTAGCATCATTAATATCTTTTCATAAGAATGATTAGCTTAAGAAATGAGGTAGGCAAGAAAAAAATGCAAAAAATGTATGTAAATCTTAAATAAATAACTGTTTCGATGGCCCTTTTTGAAATAAATCAGGTAATGAATTGAGCTATTAGCTAGTTGAGAATGCGATATGGATGAGTAACCTAGCGACATTTATTACACATGTTTACCTTCGCGTCAAAGAATATAATGACATTCAAACCAAGCCATTTAATACAAACATAGCCTAGTTGAGTAACCGAAGGACATTCATCACAAATGTTTGCCTTCGCATCAAAAGGCTAGATTTATGTTAATAAAATTAACAAAAATAATGTGTTTTTTAATAAATCCTACTAATCTTATGAACAATATGATTTCTTATGAAAAGCCACTTAAGGATAATTACAATTTTAATTGACCGAATAATTATCAATGTGTGTATGTACGTGATGGCAGTGAATGAGTTCGACATCAAGGTTTTTGATTAGTATGTTTATTTAGTCTAAAGTACTTAGACACATATTTCATAAGTTAATAAGTTAGAACAACATGAAGGATCAAGTTTATTGTTAAATTTGTTTTGTGAAATTCAACGCCATTATACCATTGTTGCATATATGTGTTTTGTTGTTAGGTTTGTCTTGTGTTTTGTGTTTTGCTTGAGGACAAGCAAAAGTTTAAATATGGGGATGCTGGTAGTTATATGTTGCGTAATATTTTAGTAGTTAGTTTAGTATGTGTTTAGTTGTTAAATTGAATGATTAGTGTACGTTTAGGTTAGGATTTTGTTATTTAGTTAGCTATTTGTGTTTTGAGTGTTTTTATGGGTTAGAACATGTTATTAAGCTTTAATATTACGTGTTTGAGGTGCTTTGATGTGTTTGTTAGCGATTCAGATCAAATATCGAAGAACAGAGAGAATTCAGAAAAAACCCGAAGCAAGGCCCCTAGGCCACGATCGCGGCCTGACAGAAGCTTGGTGGGTCTGCCACGATTGTGAAAGAGAGCAAAAATTGAGTGCCAATACGATCGTGGGCTGCCCGACATCAGACATAGATCGACTTCCAAAATGTAACTTTTTGAGGGATATTTTGAACTTTTGGGCCTGGGTAAACGCTAATGTTTGCCCTAAATGGAAAAGATATATGGAGAAAAGAAAGATGGCCTAAAGGGGGAGCTCTATTTTCTGCCACTTTGAGAAATATCCAAGGGAGAGGAAGAAGAAGAGAGAAGGAGGAGAAAGGAAGAAGGAGAAGAAGGGCTACAATGTTGCTATCTTCTTGATCTATTCTAATCCTTACAAGTGACATTTCATTTCATCTTTATTATTCTTTCTTTTGAATGTATGAGGTGGATTTTATAGTGATGGATTTGGGTTTGATGATGTTGTTCTAAACTCCTTTAGGGATTTGTTCTTGAATCAATGTTAATGTGATTTCTTTTGAGGTTACTACATTGGGTATTGTGATTATTTGTTGTATTTGCATGCTTCGGTAACAAATTAAGAGAGTGAACTGATAGCAAAAAGATTGGATTAGGCAATTAGAATGAAACAATCTAATAAATCATGCAAATAATCAAATAAGGAATTTATATAAAGAGAGATCTCGTGTGAGGACCTAGTAGTCTATTAGAGGGGCTTAAGATCTGATTGGATTTACGAGTTTTTTTGTTAATTGAGAGATTGCAAATTTCATAATTCAATTAAGGGTTATGATTTGGGTTTAATGATTATAACTCAAGAGAGAGTAATCTATCCTTTAAAAGTCTAAGACCGATATCGCATTAAATCAAAAGTGATTATATTAGCATTTGATAATAGGATAAATCTCCCTTCTCATAATAGGTTAATATTCCTTGTGTGATTTTGATTGTTCAGTGGTTGTGCTCAATTTTGATGTTTTCGTGTTAATTTTGCAATTTAATTTTCAATCAATCCATATTCACGAATATACTTTTATGTTTAGTTTTTATTTTCTTTTAATAATCTTTTTAGGCCTTAGATAACTTAGAATTAAATTAGTTTACTAACTCTTCGTGGATCAACACCTTTAATACTACAAGTTTACGACCTATATACTTGCGAATATTGGGGGGTTTTGTTAAAAGTAAAACTTGCTCAACAATAAGTAACATCAAAGCACATTAATTTCTGTATGAGATACTTTGACAATCTTAAGTTTAAAGATCAATTATACAACTATCATAATAAGAAAATCCACAAATACATAAGTAATGTTTCATTTGGGATCCTCATAATTGGGTTAATTCAGTGAGTTTATTTTCTAATAAGCACCCACACGTTTGTTTAAATATCTTCATACATTAATTTATAAGATCAATTATTTTCTTCATAAAAAATAAACATAACGTATGCTAATTTTGCTGTTTCATCAATATCCTGTCTTAATAAAACTATAACTAGGAATAATTTAGAATTAATATATAAATGCAAATTGAATATAAGAATTATGATCTTACCACAATTTCAATTACATAGTAATTATTCTAATAATTTTACCTTTAGTATTAAAACATCAAATATAATTAACACAATACATAAAGATAAATAATACGTCTATTAATTAAAATAATAATGTCTTAAATAAAATTGGAACTAATCGATTTTCTGTAAGAGCATAAACTTACAGTCTGCATGTAAAATCTATCCTAAAATCTTTCTTCTTTCAAACAAAATAAGAATCAACTGCTGCAGACAGCCTCAACCATGAAACTCCTTCGAACTCCGGGACATGGATTACCAAGATTAGCTGTTGTTATGGGAATTGAACAGAGACGCTGCCCAATGCAAGCCTGTAAAACCACAATTCAAATAGGTGAAAGGTCCATTTTAGTAACAAAGGTAAACAAGAATAATAATGTCAATAGCACCTGGCTGAGGTTGCCATTATGAGATACATATTTGGAAATATGCACTTAACTTAAGAGTTCATAATAGAAACTTAGCTAATGCATGATAGACAAGGCTACAGAAGGTTTATGCCAATGGAAAGAAGATCTTCCAACCTTTTGAACCAGTGGTAACATGTCGGAATGACAATCCCCTGGCTTTAAACTACCACAACTTCCTTGAGGTAATGTGCCAACCTTGCTCACAGGACAACTGAACTTTAGGACTCTGAAACATATACTCCATGTTTGGTTTCCAAGAATCAGCTGGTGGAGGATCATCCTCTGACACAATTGAGCATATCTCTTGTCCAGTTCTTGTTAGCACAGAGATCTTTGAAGGGTCACCTCCAAGCTCTTCATGCAAGACTAGTAGGTTCTGGCCGGGATGAACCCATGTGCGTGGGATATGGTACCTATTGAACATATTTTATTGTCAGTCCCTTTTTCTTAAGTATATAATGGAAAACATCAACAAAATCAAAACAATGATCTTTAGTGTAACCTATTACAGAACTATTAAGCAATGAATTAAGCAGATACAGAATAATCACATGTTTCGAAGACAGTCAATTTTCATATCTCATGCACTCCAAAAGTATTGCACCCTGAAAGCAAGAATTTTTGTCAAGACCTGAAAATATGTACGGGGAGGATTATGTTGTCTCGGGAAGAAATTGAGATCCAAAATTCCAGGACTTTAAGATGAGAGGGATGCAATTTGTCTAATAATAAGAAAAGAGGAATATATATGTATGATTCTCTTAGAAGAGGAAGAGACATGCTTATAGGATAATGAAAGAGCGAGTATGTCAACATGATACAAAACTGCCCTTTGCAATAGAAGCGTCTTACAGTGTTTGAGCTGGTTGCCCACATTTCCTCTGACATTTAAATGCATTATAAGTTCCTCTATAGTTGCAGGTGTCATTACAACCTTTTGATGGTGAGAGATAGGCAGGCCAATACCGGCCTATGCTCTGCCCATTAACCCATGCTTGACCCTTCCCCATACTTGTGAGATTCAAAGCTAGCGGGCTTTTCCCCTCAGGAACGAGGAATGCTGTCTGAAGAAGAGAGGGATCATCAAAACAAGGAAACAGAAATCGATCAGGAAACCCACGGAAATGTTTTGCAGAAATGTAGAATCTTTTTTAATGTAGTAAAGAAGTAAGAGCAACGTCATCCACATTGTATCCATGGTTTCTGCATGTTTCCACTTACTTTGTACCATATCAAACTCTTATTTACAGGTAGATAAGTCCCCTGAGTCCACAGTGCACTGTTCTCTTGAGTCAAGTTATCCAGCCCAAGATATTCCCCTTCAAGTCCCACCTGACGAGAAGAAACGCAGAGTAGTAAGTAAGCGTAGAGCATAAGACGCCAAAACATACAGGACACCTTGCTTTTAGCTACCTGGTAGGTCCAAGTTTCACCAGAAAGAAGCTTCTCGTTGTTACCTATGTCCATTAGAGCCACATTATAAATTCCTGCACCTTGAACGTCGAACCATGGTCCAAAATTCTAGAGAGGACAGAGTAGAAATGTTATTCACCCTCACATTTCATTGCTAAATTTATATTATAGTAGGGACCATGGTGTTGCTACAGAACAAGAAGATAGCATTTGTCCATAGCATCTCGGGCAGATATTCATAAGGACAATGTGATAAATTGTCCCAAACAAATTTATTGATGATGAATTGCATAACAAAAATTTTACTGATAATTGATTTGTTTTTGAACTATTAGCAGAAGTTCTTCTGTTTTCTACTGACAGTTCAATAAATCTTTTCGAAGTTCGGGCTCTTATGATTAGATAAATATAGCAGGCTCTCAAAGACTGAAATATTATCATCATCGTCAATATAGTCTCAGAAAGTTCAAGTTACGTAAGGGAGGTGTTTCAATAAATGCTAAAAGTTCAGAATGTGATCACGAAACATTTTGTGAAAGCAAATCCATCTTTTACCTGCACACCAACAATCATACTAAGAATATCCACCGTATTATTTCCTACATGAAGACTGATTTTCTTTGTGATTGAGAAGCTTTCATCATCATGATTTCCAAATCCGAACCCTGAAGGTAATGTCATGCATGAAATGTGAATCATCATGTGGAATCATACAGATTAAAAATCTAATGTGATTTGTTTTGAAAGGAACTATAATCAAACTAGTGAACTGTGAAAAAGAAAACGGGAATCCCTTTAGCATGTATAACAATATTTTCTGGAAAACCTAGTTCTAGTAAGTAGAAAAGGTTGGCAGGTGTAGTTCTTTCTGGAATTGCATATACTCAACTCGTTCAGCAATTACAGAACACATTAAAAAGGAAACAAAAAGAAAATTTAGTTAAAATTCAATAAACAATAAAATTGAGGGCAATTCAGTATTCCAACATGAAAAGCAGAAGCAAATTCTTTTAACAATTTTCGGGCAGTAAAGTTTGAAAGAAATGATTCTTTTTCTTTCTGATATGAAATGGTGAAGTGATAAAGAGAAAGACTGAAAGAGTAGTTATCTGAATCATGCTTAAACGGCTAGGTTACCAACTGAAAGCACATACTGAAGCAAGTAACCTTAACATTTATAACACAATAGAGCACCTACCTACAAGATCTTTGTTTACAAAAACAAGTGCTGCATGCCCCAAGCTCTCTATTCTCAATACACCATTCTCTTGACTAGCATTCACATTAATACTGCAAATTGGAAAACCAAATAGAGAACTTAGAAACATTCAAGATTCAGATGGAAAATAGTTGAATACTGTCAAAACCTGGATCACTAATTCTGAAAGACATACCTGGTTGAATACCACAGAAAATCACTGGTATCTTTTGTAGTGTTAATCTGATCCAATAAACCTTTGGCTTCGAATGAATTATTTCTAGAAGGACCCACTTCTTCTTCATACCAACTCCACACTGATTTTGCTAGTAAAATCTCACTGGAAGTGGTGCTGGGAGCAAATCGTGCATCGCTGATATCTCTTTGTGTGATTATCTTCATTTGTGAATAATGCAGAAACAAGGGATTGGAATAAACATTCATCAATAGTTATTGATATCATGTTATATACTTTGTTTTTTTTTTTTAACATATTGGATAGTCTTTTGTATGTAGTTTCTAATTTAAAATATAATGCAGTATTGCAAAATCTGTATGCGTCAATGAACTTTTTCTGCTTTTCATCTTGAACTACTGCACATAGGAAAAATAACAAACAGTATGAGTATATTCATTATGATAAATTCTACAAAATAAGTGCCGTGCTTTTCCTGAAACTTTCTTTTTAATTCATGTTTGAAATGAGCAAATAAACAAACAGAAACATGAGCTCTTTAGACAGATCAATTTAGTCAGTTATAGCAATAAGGAATATGATCAACATTTCAATATGAAATTATAAGAATTTTATTATTTAGTTTAAAATATCATTTACATGATGCACCAACTTGAAAGAAGAAAGTGATAATGAGCAATGAGGGAATTAAGGATTTATTTTGAGGCCAAGTGCTATTTCTGGAGGGGTTACCTTTGCTGTGTTGAAAATGACATTCTTACAATCTGGAAGAATGCTCACTGACCAAGCAGGAAGGAAGTAAGAATTTCCATTGAATGTAACATTTGCATCTGAATTGCTATCATAGTTTGCAAGAAAGGCTGCACAGTCAGTAGTAGACTTGTAGTAGATATGCGCCTGACAAATTAAAACAAATGAGAGATGTTCTTTGTCCTGCAGGGCCATAAATTATTCTGACCAAAAGCAGAGATACCTCTAAGTTGATGCCAAGCTGCTGGTGGGTTGGTTTTGACGACCTTACCAAATAGTCTTCACAGAGCTTTATAGCCTTGTGCAAGTCACGTAGGTGACCCCATTTTGGCTGTCTAATGTAACCTGCATCATATATCCCCTCGTAAATGCCAATTTAGAGGCAAAGATTTGTATAAATAGCTTCTTGACTTGAAGTCTGTTAAAGATTAAATATCTTGAAGACTGCCTGTTACAACGTGCTCATATTCATCCCAGAACCTTAGGTGTGACAATGCCAGAGGGGAACACTCGCAAAATTAACAGCATGATTTCTTCTGTGACGAATAGAAGGCGCAAGTAGATTTAGTCAGGAGGTTTTTACCATATTCATCGATTGGCGCATCATAATCATAACTCGTCGCAATCAGAGGACCTCCAGCCGTTCTTCCAAAGTTGGTTCCACCAAAATACTTCAGATAATAACATAAAAGCATATTTGAGTTGCTTCTGAAAATGTATACATAAGGCAGTCTTTACGATCTTATTTGGTAGAAGGGAAAGAGAATTACCATATAATAATTTTGAAAAGTGCCACCGTACTCAAAGAAGCGTGCAACAGCAAAAGCAAGATCTTCCACAGGCCGATAAGGAACTGGATAGCCAAACGAAATAAACCTGCAAAAACCAACTTCTATGATTGATCAAAACCTAGAACCAGGCATTGGAGTCTTCCAAACAAAGAAATAACAAGGATGAATTGGGTGTAGGGGATCACCATCCACTATAATTTTCAGTCCACATTTTGGGTTTTGAATCTGAATTTGGTACAAACTGATCGCAATAAAATCCATTGCATGTGTTTATCTGCATGCAATTTTGGAAGAACGCGTATATAAGTGCTCCTGCAATTGAAATAATATATATAAAAAAGAAAATACAACTCTACAGATAAAAGTGAGCTATCAAGGGATAAACTGGGTGCATCTGTCAAATTAATCCATACAATTGGATCTGGAGCATCTTCTTGTTGACACATCACCCATGGAACTGTTGTATTCAGACCAACAGCAGTTTCTGCAGCCCATTTGGCATACAATTTCCCAGCTGTACCGTATGCCCCTTCGACATACCCATATTCATTCTCAACCTGTTAACATGTGATGGGAATCCACATTATGTTATCTCCGCTTCAGGTTAAACAGAACTGGTCTAAGCATTTGCGTAGTTCATTAGAAAACCTTTTGTTATTTGTATCTAAAGAATCACACTTCAATCACCTGAGCAAGAATGATGGGTCCTCCTTGTGATGCAAACAGATTCTCCTCTTTCATTAAATTTACAATCTTCGAGATAAAACGTTTCATTTCCTCCTGCAGTCACAGCATCAGTTCCTGGTGTCAAGATTCTGTACAAAGTTGTTTATACTAATCAATCCTACCAATGTAAAATTGAAGTTCTTGAGAGAGCTTCAATCAGAATATGCCTTGAATAAGTTATTTGTTGTTCGAAACTGAATTCCGGGAATGAAATGTAGCCACATTGGAAAGCCCCTGCCACAGGAACAATGGTATCAGAAAATCATTTGAATGTTGTGCCCGTTGATGACTAATCTTGAAGCATCTGCGATGCACTAAAGCACACCACTTTTATCTTCTTTTTAAAATTTTATTTTCTTTATGAATAGTCTGCATACTGGTGGTGGTAGCTAACTCAGTCCTACCACAGTCAGAACTAGAAGAAAATGTTAGTGAATATATAAAACTAATTAAGAGAACATTGTGTTGAAACGATCATGTAATAGAACAGAGACAAGAGATATGATATGCATAGAATAGCCATAAAACTTTGAACAAGAATAGTAGTCTGCTGTGTCTCAATAGAAAACATGGAGTCGGATCAAACCCATAGTTCCATTCTGCACAGGCATAGGGTCCAATCCGTAAGTGAACAAATAGACCAGCTTCCTTAACTGTTTTGATAAATCTGACGAGATCAAACCTGCCTTCGAAGTAGTACTACGAAAAGGAAACCAATTTACATCAGCACCACCAACAAAAACAACTCGAAAAACACGTGAAAGATTTAAAAAATGAAATTAAATGTCTGCATGTGTATTTTCCAACATACAGCATACAGAAGAGCCATCATGTATATACAACCTGTCCTCTCACAGGCTCATGATAGTTCCAGAAAACGTAAGTCTCAATAACGTCCAGTCCTCCTTCCTTCGATTTCTTAATAATTTCTGGCCAAACCTGTAAGTTTATTTTCCAATCAATAAACGTAATCAATGCTATATCACTACGCTTTCTCCAACAGTCTAGTAAACTGATGAACCGAGAAAACACATGCATGCACAATGAAAACCCACCTCAGGAGTGGTTCTAGGATAATGAATAGAACCAGACTGCAAAACCCTTCTGTTTCCATCAATGACTATCGCGGTGGGATCATAAGTTACATCACTACAGTATCCTTTTTCGAAACAATAGCATCCAAAAGTGAAAGCAAGAAGCAAAGCCAACACTAACGAATTCTTGTCTCCCATAATGTACGTCATAACACAATGGAGCTTTCAAGGAACCACTTTGGCCCCTTATAATTGAGCGGGACATCAGATACGATCAAACAGAAGTCAAACAAGTCCTCGTTTTGTTGTGTTTCAACTGTTCTTTACGAGAATGAAGAATATGTAGTATTGCCGGCAGAAACTCTAGCCCTGGATTTCCGCATCTTTAAGGGGCGTTTGGTTTGAAGGTTTGAGAATGAAGGAATAGAATAATTATAAAATTTGGTGTTTACTTTGAGGTTTCAATTTCAAGGGAATGGAATTATTCCATTAAATTTAAAAATGTGCTAGACCCTTTGGAGGAGGTAGGTATCAATTTTTCATTCCAATCTAGTGGTTACTATTTATACCTCTTCCTCACATAAACAATTTTTATTCTTAATTATATTGTTAAACTTATAATCATCATCTTCATTATTATTATTACTATT